>JAVTVY010010550.1:0-47780 GCA_036873755.1 Hanleya hanleyi | reverse complement strand
AAAAGTGAAAGTGATATAACTGCTTCTGCACGGAGGTGATATGGTTCGAAAATGAACCGACCTGTTCTGTATGGATTCTTCCCTCGGCTCCACCTTCAATTATGAACTCAGGTTATGCATTAGTTCAATGGATGGTGGAGGCGGAGGATAGGGTGGTGATAATATACTTGGGGCATATTTCTTGACAAATGGTGAAAAATAATCTTCAACGCCGATGGGATTCTCCAGGAATCAGGTTTGACATCTTCGTATCCTGTTTGTCTCCCGCTATAAGATCGTCGAATAGCATCACCGCGTGATGGAAACATCCATTAAAATTTGCAGTTTTATTTTCTCCGTGGATTGGTAGATTGGACATGACCGAATCAATACGCGAAACCGTAAGTTTCCATTTTCGGAAACCTATTGGAAAGTGGCTTGGAAACCGTAATGTTACAGTTCCCAAAACTCGGCACGGTCTCGTACAATAATGTAGGATATAGTATTTTGACCGCACTAGTAGGAATCCATATTGGCATCCATGTTGAAACGTCATTCAAGTACAGTATCATACCGAAACTTCAAGCAGCGCATATCAGTTTTATAATTTCCGTTGGCATGGAGATCGGCTTGAGATGAAAAGCCAGGAGAATCACATCAAATTAGACGAAATCTTTTGGTGACCGAATCAAGGGGATATTCAATTCATTCAGATATATATTTCACCTCCTGATAAGGGAGAAATACAACGAGAACTATGTGAACGGACACGCATCCTTTAGTATGCGCTGTGCCTCACGTCCGGTGGATCAAGATTTACAGCTGGAAGCTGTATAAAACCATTACACCATTAATGAGCGAGGTCAAATGACTTCGATGAGTTTCCAATAGGTTCCCGGTAACTTTGCGAAATTGGAAACTGAAGCCCTTCTCTCAGTCGAGTCAACAAATTAGAACATAGAACAATAAGACAAAGTCGATGTTCTCCCACCACTGACTTTATATCTTCACCATTATAGATAGACTGGAGCGGGGGCATGGTGGGGCTGGAATGGCGCTGATTTGATATTGTATTTGAACGTTCACCGTGTGTGGTACTACTTGTGGGCGAGTTGGTTATACAAGCTCGTCTGTTGCCCTGATAGCTAAAAGTCGATTATTTGAAATCAGGCCTCAGAGGAACAAGATAATAGTCTGGACGGGCGTGCCCACCTTCTATCTTACCTTCTTCCCTGTTACATGCATATAAGTACGATTCCATTCATTTCTCAACATAGCAAAACGTCGTTTCTCCGCTTCATAGTTAATAATATGCTGTAAATAATTTTATCGTTCCTCTCTTACAAGAATCTCAAAAAGTGATAAAATCATGATTTCTACTGGAAGTATGGCACACAGACTATGCCGTTTAATGTTCAACTAATCTAAAATGTTCATTATTGTATTTATCACTGGAAAGCTTACCTGTCCAAAAAGCTGAAGTGTTGCATTTGAGTCGGATGTGTTTACCCAATTTGTGTATTCATACATCATTAAATCTGGTGAAAAATAATATAAAACTGTCGGTGACGGTAACATACAAAATTAAAGAAGTCTTTTCAAGCCCTAATTGAAAACGAATAGAGAATAAATATCTATTCTTCTCCGTCATGGTAAATCGGGAAAGTTTTACATTACAGATTTGCCAATCATAACCATGAAACTTAAAATTCAACCAAAGAATTTTTTAACTTTCTCGAAGAGAAAATTTGATATTCACAACACTGTAAGAATTGGCGACATGTTTATAACGTCTCAAAATGAAACATGATTTTTAACGTCTCAAAATGAAACATGATTTTGTCCAAAATTTTGGGACATGTGAGTACGTGCATATTTCATTTTGAAACGGCTTCATGTTTCAATTTGAAACACGTGTCATCCTCATAAGTGTTATGATGTCTCAATATGAGACATGTCGTTAAACAGGTGTCTGTTTGAAACATGTGACATCCTGCACAGTGAAACATGTATCTGGGACAAGGAAAAGGCCTCAAATTTTGGCTATCACTTGTCAAATCTTATAAGCTCCTCAGATATACTGAAGGATATAGAGCAAACCAATGTTGAGTTATGTACAGCACATTTAGGTGATTTACTTACACAGGCAGCTGACCACAGCATACAAAAAATCAGTTCCCCACTTCTATTATCCAGGAAAAGTGACCATATTGACAAACCCTGGTATGATAAGTATTGTAAAAAATTGTTAGGAGTCCACTCCAAAGCGACTAATTATGCAGTCCTTGGTGAACTTGGAAGAACCCCAGTCAAATTATTTGCCATCCTAAAAAGTGTGAATTATTATACACATATTTTATCTGCCGACCCATCCTCGCTATTGTATAATGCCTACCTCGAACAGGTTGAGGAAAACAGAATGATCAACTGCAAAAACTGGATTTACTATATGAAAAATATATTGTCTGAAGTTGGATGCGATCACCTCTGGGAAAACCAATTCTGCAAATCCCGTAAAGCTACTTTGAAATATGTTAAAAAGAAACTCTTTGAAACTTTTTCCAATATCTGGAAAAACAAGATATCAAACTTTAGTAAATTAGATACATATTGTATCGTAAAAACTAAATTTGAAGCTGAAGACACCATAATGTCGATTCAGAATAGAAAACACCGAACTGCCCTCTTCCAACTTCGAATAAGCGCCCACAAATTACAGATAGAAAGAGGGCGCTATCATGGAATTCCCAGAGATGACCGAGTATGTGAACATTGTAAAATTGTTGATAGTGAAACTCACTTCCTGTTGGAATGCTCAAGATTCGCTAAAGAGCGACAGTGTCTTTTGAACATTATATGCCCATTTATAAAATATGGTGCAAATAACCTCACGATTCGTGACATACTGTCGTCGACAAATCAATGGGTGATGGAAGCAGTTGCGAAGTATACATATGATTGTTTCCAATTGTTATAGCATATTAATTGCTTAGAGTGCATCAATCTCCTCATTATCCATGTATGTCTGATCTCTCCTGCCACCATGCACTTTTATACCTGATAATTACTTGCCTATGGGTGCTTGGTGTTGGTCGATTGGGTACGGCCGTTGGGCGTGAATGGATGTTCCCCGGATGCAGCATCTAGTGTATCTGGGTAGCATCTGTTTATGCTCGATGGCTCGTATTTAGTTGACCAGCACCATGCCTCTTCGTAATTAGTATAAAGCTACAAGCTCAGGGGAGCCCAAATTTGTATACTGTTCATTAGTACACGCTTAGGACTGGGGTGTTTAGGCTTGCTCGTGGGGTGTTGGAATGACCGTTTGGGTGTGTCCACAGGGACTGCTCTCTAAGTGTTGTCCCTCTGGACACACTTAAGGGGTTGTTTCGGCGCTTTGCGGGTGAGTTTCGACACTTTAGTTTTGGGCGTGTACGCCATATGTCTGGTTGGTTGTCTGGTTGTTTGTTTGTTTGTTGTGCTTTTAGCCTACCTGGGCATATTTATGCAAATAAATCTATTCGATAAGGAGGTAGATATTGTGTTGTATGTACATGTCTCAATCTGAAACATGTTACGTCCGACTACATGTTTCAAAATAAAACGTCTGATCCGAAACATGACTTTGTCCCAACTTTTGGGACATGTCGCGACCGAAACGGGTCCGAATATTTCTCAAACTTGGAAGTGTTTCAAAATAGTCTATCTTCCATTACATGTTTCATCAGATCACCAGATCGCCTGTGAAAGAAACAGAAATACACGAAACATTTAATAAATTCAACTATCATCAGTTTTTATTATCTTACCTTAGATGGAAGTCAAACTCGGGTATAAACCAACAATAACCATATAGCAGCTAGACAAGCTTGCTTCTCAGGTTAACAATGAATATGACAATTCCAGACAGATACATGTTCGGTACATCATCATTCCTGATGTGAACCCATTTATCATAGCGTGCAAAGTGTTCATGACAATAATGTGCTCAAGTTTTGGTGAACTAGATCATTGATTCACACCAAATGGCATTTTTACATTCAGATATTAACCAAAATAATAATTTACTCAAGTTGCCACATCGGTCTGTTGACATGACACAGCCTAATCCAGCAAACAGGAAGCAGTTATCAACAGGGATACTATATTACATACAGATATCGACAATACTGGCTGAGTTAGATACATGAATATTTGGGCCCAAGTCAACCTTCCTGCTCCGGAAGTATCGTTTGCTTATAAACACAGTTTGGCGAATGTATTCAACTGAGTGATTAGGTCTACCGTAATGACAGCAGGTCGGCTGTTTACACATTGTTGGCACACTACTATTTTTATTGTCGACTCTTGGCAGCCAATTCATGAGTTTGTGTGGGTGAAAGAAAATACTGGCATCATACAATGAACCGACCCTAATATTTAGCCAATCACCGCTCCCCATTCTCAGTTTATGCTTGTGCATTTCCAACCTCTACATACATAGACTTGTCTCCCTTTCTGCTATGTCCATCGCATATATGCGTTTAAGGTAGTCCGCTGGTGATTTACCGTTTTGGCGGTCATTTTCCATGCTTTGTGATTATCTTCAAACCGTTAGAATATAAGAAACAGAAAAATACTATTTATATGATTTTTTCATGAATGAGCTTCAAAACCAGGGCTATTCACTATGCTTTCTGGGTTATCAAATGAAGCATGAGTCAGTCCATTTAACAGTGTGTACAGCTGAAAAATGCACCCCACCCTATATTTTTTTTCTTTGTTCTTCCTCATATTACACAATTATGAAAGCAATAAAAAACATATTTCAAAAGTTAATTACTTTCATTTACCATCAGCGGATATCCTTAATCTGACACAGGCCTAATGGTAGACAACCAACGTTGTCGCTTAGTGTATTTCAGCACAGGCGCCATAGTTCGAACAATGATGTCTATATCAGAATTAATAAAAAATTTGCCCAGGATAGTTTGAATATATTATGATAACACATTATTGCAATACTTTGAAAACAGGGACAGTAACCCAGTGTAAGATAACCGCCGGTTATCTCCCCTTTTCACATCTGTCCCAAATTTTGACAACACACCGAATTGCCAACACTCCGCAAGGCTATGTCGATAGGCTCGCTTTCACTCACCTCATACATACATCCTTACAAACAACCATGAAAAGAAGACGAAATCGTTTCCACTGGCTACCTACTCTTCTTTTTGCCAAAAACACCGATTTTCTGACACTCCACATGGCGATGTCCACAGCTAAGGTCGGTATCAGTCACCACGCATGAGCAGCTCCATAACCAACCCCGCCCGTTGAAGAAGAAATCGTATACCCTGCCATGAAGTAGAAAGAAGGGGGGAGATAACCAGCCCACCCTCTCCTCATCTATTCAATATCACGTGATCTCCATCATCCAAGTGACGTCAACAACATAAATATTACATATATTATTGTGCAGTTCAAAATCTGCCGATTTGCCGAAGCATTGTTGACGTCTCCCGAGGATAAATTATAGACTCATTACGTCCCTTGTTTGCAAAACTTTAATAGCACATTAGTAACCCAGTCTAAAATAACAGCCGATTACCTCCCTTATACACATTTCTCTCCGATTTGCCTACAAGCCGACTTGCCGACACTCCAAAGAGCGATGCCAACACAACAGGGTGACATCAGTGACATTACATATTCGCCGAGGAGACGAAATCGTATATACTGGCTACCTCCCCTAGTTTCCAATACTTCGATAGCAGGGTATGTAACCCAGGCTAGAATAACCAGTGGTTGCCTCCCTTATTTCTATTTTTCTAAATATTGCCAACACGCAGACTTGCCGACACTCTACAGGGCGACGTCGATAGGGTAGGTATCAGGCACCTCACATATACATCCTTATTTGCAAACAATCCCGAACAGGACGAAATCGTATACACTGCCTACCCCCCCTTGTTTCCTATACGTCGATAACAGGGGCAGTAACTCAGTCTAGAATAACCACCGGTTACATCCCTTATTTATATTTCTTCTAATTCTGCCAAGCCGACTTGCCGACACTCTACACGACGAGAGGATCGGTATCAGGCACCTCACATATATATCCTTATTTATAAACAACCCCTAAAACGGAGACGAAATCGTGGCTACATACACTGGCTACCTCCCCTTGATTGCTATACTTCCATAGCAGGGCAGTAACCCAGAAGAGAATAAAAAGCGGTTACCTCCCTTATTTATATTTCTCCCAAATTTTGACAGCACGCCGACTTGCCGACACTGCACATTGTGCCGTCGACGGGGTCGCTATCAGTCACCTCACATGCACATCCTTATTTACGATCTCCTTTATCTTTATTCTCCCAGGCCATTCGCCCCTCCCCATCTTTTCAATATCACGTGATTCCTGTGATTCCCGCCATCACACATATATACATATATTATTCTGGCACTGCTTTACAGGAAAATGAAAACATCACGGTGAAAGGGGAAGTAAGCAGGTTAGCAAAACCAGGTTATGGAAACTAATTCACGCTATTGATTTGGAGACATGCCGACTTGCCGAGACGCCGCAGTCATGTCGACGAATAGTCCACCCCTCACGCCCAGGCTACATCCGTTGGTACCCATCCATTCGTCAGGAATATTACGACAATAACAGTTCTCAACATCAATATTATGCTCACACGCTCTTTCCTCAACAATCCCATGGACACATTTTATTGTATGAATGGGGCTCCTGCTCAACCATTGCAGTACTGGAACTCTCAAGAGTAACAGTCAACAGCTGTCCAATGATCAGAATACGTCACAACCTTTTGTGATGTAAATATGTGAAAAAGCTGGTATCATGATATTTCTACTACCATGACATTACGGATCATTGATTAGGGCAGCAAGGTTGACTTGGGTCAATGTTTGTAACTTGAAAATGATCTATTATGTGCTCGCGGTAAATATCTCTGCCGAGACAGTCGTTGCAATTCCATTCCGTTTCGGGGAATGGAATCCGAATCGCAGCTGATTATTAAAACCACGGAGTCTTAGACTCGTCTCGAGTTTTTGTAACAGTGGTCACAGTCAGGGAAGAAGGAGGAACATCGTTTCATACACCAACAATATTCAATATTTTCATGAAGATGAAAAATAATATCCCCGCTCTCCTCCTGGTTTCATCTTCGCATATCCGAGTCGAACACTACCCGTGTTGCCTTGGTTGAACATAACACAATATCTGATCAGAATACGAGTTTGGTGATGTCATGGCTCTATAAATATTCCGTGATCCATATTAGGAAGAGTGCAATGTATGACCTCTTTAAAATTCAAATTTGATCGGCCATTCGAAAGAAATTAACATCAATACAACCATCACCTGCCATATTTGGAAATCACACAGGCTGACATCAAAGAAAATCCTCGCTGCACTGTGTTGGCAAGCTCCTATCTTGATTGGTTATACGACATCACGTGAGTTTCTCAGTTTGAACAATTTACTCTATTCATTAGGTCAAGGTAAATGACGGAACATTAGTGAACATGTAGTATTTAACTTGAAATGTGAAGATGCCTGGTTTGGTGTCATTTGTGTCACACAATGGCCGAATCCCGCGCAAGGTATAGTAATCATATATAGAACAATCGTATTGACTATGTCCAGAAATTCTCCTGATGCGCTACACACATTTAAAATGCTGGATGAACACTGTTGTTGTTTCTTCCAACGCGAACTCTTACTGATGCCCCATCAATGTCACTCTTTTATATAGCAACCCTGCTGTGTATTTTGTTGGTATGAATGTTTAACGAGATCACGCTTAACCCTCCTAAACATGAAGGGTTATCATGCTCTCACCTCAAACTTTCTACGCTATATCTCCGAAACAACAAATTATTAGCAGCTGCCACTGCGTGATTTTACAGCGTATTATATTTGAGTCAGTTTGTCTCTATTTGCATACCCCTCCCAGAAAAGCATCATTGGCAAATTTAAAGTGGCCGTCATGTGGGGTACCAGAAAAGTGGTGTTTTACCTTTTTATTCGAGTTATATTATGATGCAAATAATTCAATTAAATTGGTCGGTCTGTGTATTCTCAATACCGACAGATATATGCACGATTGCTAAAGACCAGAAATACATTTTCGGAAGTCAATGCTTCCATGCATCAGCCATCATTGTCCGTCTTTTATACTGTGTTCCTTGAGACATGTCGCCATGTCGGTTATACGTGTTTCGGCTTTGATGTTTCAAACAGCTATTCGGGTCAATATAGTGAAACGGCAACGCGAGTGAGACATGTTTTCATGGGAAAACAGGGTGAAACATGTAGCATTATGAAGCATCTCACATGTTACCATCTCAAAATGAAACGTTAAACATGTAACCTCTTTTTGCAGTGAAGACACTATTAACTTTCGATGCGGAGATTGTGTCGACAACCGCTCTCGTCTCCGATAGAGTACAGATTTACTTACCTAAAATACCAGAAATGTTTGGAAAATTGGCTATGTTGTCTTGCAGCACATTTCGAACATATTGAGGATCGTAGTGTCCACTACCGTAATGGTTGATCACTATCTGAGCTGAAGAAGTAATAAAAGGATATATTACGATGTGAATACGGAGAAATACAACAGAAATTTGATGACATACATTCAATATAAATATGTAGAAATACCAAATAATTTCGGAGTAGTGGATAATTTTTTTTTAGCAAATGTAAAAGGATAACGTCAAAGTCAAAGTGACAAGACCAAATATTCACACAAACTACAATACGTTCGTGCCAATGAGATTGTCTCATTGGGTGAATTTTTTCATTAATATAACAAAATAATTAAGATTTGGACGACAGCTGAACAATCAAATTCCTACTTCTAATTCATCCGATATACCGGTCGACTTACAGGATAGGGAACCTTCATTTTTTGTTATTCCAGTGAAGTAGTTATCCGAATTCAGGCTCCCGGTTGTCATCAAACGTTCGGGTAGATCGCTGATATAATTACCATCGATGACGGGATAATAGTTGAACATGGATGGCGGACGCTACAAAAGTAGAAACTCAAACTGACCTGATGGATTTGTAATGTAACACAGCAGTTGGAGAATTGTATTTTCGACAAATAGGCTAAATCTTCGTACGTTGTGTCTTGCCGTATCCAATACGGACATTAGAACTCTCCTGCGTGAGGACATAATTGCAGTCGCTAAACTAGGGCCAGAATACCATGTCAAGATTCCTAAATACGTTATGCTTTATTACAGGTGAATGCTAATCTAGTGGTAGTCAGGATACAAACGAGAATACCAGTCCGCCTGAGTACAACGATGAGTGTAGTTTCCAGTAATATATAGATATATACATGAATAGAAACTTACATGAGAGATCGTCAAATAAAAATATCTGCTTGGCATTTGTGACGATCTCCAACGACCGGCATTTTGAAATTGAGCCATGATCCCCAATATCAGATTTTGAACTAATCACTGAACGAACTCAGTGTCTCAATCAACTAAACTTATTTAATACTGCAAAATGAATTTCCTGCGAAGTAGGCTACCATCTGAAAATTGTCCGGTAGTCAGTGAGTCCATCCGAATCCTTTCGTCGGCAAAATAAGGAAAACCATTGACATTAGAACCTTGATTTTTTGCATGAAGGTGCATTAGGGGACTGTTACCAGCAAGTCCTGAGCTGACCTACTTTTGATGAAAATGTCTGGTGATTTTTGATGAAAATCACTGGTGATTCTAACTTGGGAATTTCGAAGAGCTCAGTGGGCGTCGGAATCCTAATGCCTTCCCTACTTCGTAGGTCCTGTGAGACTGACGTTAGTCACACTGCCACGTGTAAGCTTCAGATCCGACATTTAATATTTAGCCGTCGTCCATGAAGAAATTCCGCAAATCGAAATACCTATTTCATATGTCAGCACCAATTCCAAATGTGTATGATGCTATCGATTCCAAATGATGCCACGATGAAGACATGATGAAGTTCTGTACATAAAATCCTAATCACTTACCATTATCCTTTATCCAGGTGAATTTCCAAGTCATTGTTCAGAGTATATGACGTAGTCACGCTTGTATTGTGACTGTTCATTTGAACACCATGGAGATGTAATGCACATGATATTCATACGGCCCCTAGCCACGGGTTAAGCGGAATTGGACTCGTATGTTAGACGATCAATACAGTCAGTGATAAGCACAGAAACACACAATTTGGACTGGTACATAGAATACAATTTTTTGACACTCAACTCAATCAAAAGGATACAAATTGAGTCAAACATGATAGCTAAAAAAAAATCGCATCGCCTTTCCACTCCAATCCACCACCTCGATGGTGTCCAATTTTCTCTGCGAGCCAGTGGAAGTCCAGGATTTCTTTTTGAAATTCTAAACTGACCAATCAAGCGGCTTGAAACTGGAAGATATCCCATGATGCAATATTGTTTCTGCAAAAGCCTGTTGATGCACATCACGATCGACGGTGTAATCGACGGGAACAGTGCCTATATTAACCACCAAGACATTCCACGAGAATATTATGGTTCAAAACAGCTATGTACAGTTAATATATCCTAACAGATTTATGCTTAATTATATAGACTCTAATTCCTACTTCCAACTAAATACTTCTGTACATATCTTCTCTCCCTCACTCGTTAATCCTAGCGTACTTGTATATACGATCCGTTCATATGTTATATGAATGTTAAAATATCATATGAATACGCACGAACTCAATAATATGATTGATGTAATCTCAGCAATGTAAATTGCAATATGTGAGAATAAACTCATTGTGATGATGGGCCGTGAAATCCGTATGGGAAGCGGCCCGTAAACCATAATTTCAATCAAACAAAATTACGATCAACAGCTGACTCGGATTCAAAACATAGGTACGGTCAGTACAGTAGTCTACTTACCTATAACAGGAAAGAATGCTCGTTCGGATAAAGTGTCCGGGTACTATCTAATAACCTAGCTAAGTAATTTTTTCCTGATTTGCAACTCAGGTAAAACATATTTTCATAAAGAGAAAGAGAGGGACATTGTTGTCTGAGATATTGTTACCTTCCAACCCGGGTTGGTAATATGGGGGGAAACAGTAGCTATTCTAATGCATGTATAGCCCATGGCCATTATCAAGCTGATTTATTGAACATTCACTGTGTAACATAATCCAACAGTATAAACTGTGTAACATAATCCAATAGTATAAACTATGAAAAAATATAGTCCAGCTCTCCCTTTTTTCATTTCGGATTTACGACGAAAGAAAAGTTTGGGTTAACAGTGTAGTGTGTATTCATTAAGGGTAACAGCATTTACCTCTATATTGGCGTTAACTATGTCCTCTACTGGAATATCGCGGAGACAAGCTTTCACTTTTGATGGTTCCTCGTCGATGCACCCAAGGTCGGCCGCCATCTTGACGGAATACATATCCGCAGTCCTGGGCGGACTGAGAATAGCCCAATGGGACGACAGTGACCCACTTTGTGCGATGACTGAACGAAACAAACCTAGAAAACATGAGGCATGAAGATGACCCAGATTAACCCTATCTGGCCTGGGCGATTTGGGGTGTACCGCAGCCTTGGGGGGGAGGGGGGGAAGTGCCGCCTTCCCCTATATATTTTCGCTATCGCTAAGGCTAAAGGGCTGAAACTTACCACACTAAATATTTGGGTCAAGCTCTACAAGAAAATAGAAAAGATTCCAAGATGGCCGCCATGATGAGTCACTGTGACGTCATTTTCAAAAAAGCATTTTTGGACGATTTTCGGTCAGAATTTTCGAATTTTTCATTTTCGTTTTTCTTCGTAAAAACTGCATGAAAAGTTAGTAAATAATAATCTGATATGAAATAAAATAGGTTTTACCCAATTTTCCATACAGAAAAGCAAAAATTTGTAAAAAATATGACGAAAACATCACTTTTCTGGTACACCACATGGACGTCATGTTGAATTTACCCATGATCCTCTGCTCGTGGGGTCATGCAAATATGCTCAAAATGATCCCAATATGCTAATCTAAAAAGTCAGGAAGTTTCAGCTCTCAATTAACAGGGGGAGAGGGAGTGCCCCCCCCCCCCCAGGCCAGGTAGGGTTAAACTACATGATTAAACTACTATATCTTAGAGTAGAGGGTACAAAATCTGATGTCGAGAGACAGTACGCGTTATATAGTTTCTATGTCATATAATTACATTAACTATGCATACAGTCTTTACTCTCATTACAATGAACCTTTACAGAAAGTCTTCTGACTGGTTGGATTTTTTCCGGTTTTCTTAAAAAGCCAATGAACATACCGGATTTTCATTTAAAAATTTGAATTGACCAATCAAATGCTTTAAAACCGGAAGATATTCCATGATGCATTGCTGTTTCTGTAAAAATTTTCACTCACCTTTAGCTAATGGGGAGAGTAAATGGAGACCAACGTCGCAACTTCCGGAACTGTGTCCAGCCAGAGTCACTCGTTGCGGATCCCCACCGAAAGAATGGATGTTATCACGCACCCATTTAAGAGCAGCTATCTGGTCTAATAATCCATAATTCCCTGGGAATTCTTCATTGGCCATGCTAAGGAATCCTTGTGCAAAAATTTTCAGTTGTTGAATATTAGTACATATGAATATTTATTCAGTCAGATTTATTCACCTATATTAGAAGTGGTAGCTAGGTTGTAAGCAGGGAACATGTGATCAAAGGACGAGTTGCTGTAAGATGGCGGGCAGTACTACGCTGACCTGCTTTGGTCGGTCGTCCGGTCGTACGGTCGTCCGGTCGCCAGTCGTCAACAAATTTTGTGACCGGTCTAGAAGCCCAACCATTGCTTCTAGAGACTTAAAATTTGGCATACAGGATTGTTGGGTGGTCAACCACAGGCCTATTAAATTTATTATATTGCGGTTTCCATGGCAACGTCACGGAAAATTTCCATATGACGATGTGAATGCGACAAAAGCCTAACCGTTGGAGATAGAGATTTCATATTTGCTATGTATTATTGTTGGGTAGTCAACCACAAGTCTATCAAATTTGGGTACATTGTGATGGTTTTTGTGGTTTCCACAGCAACGTCACAATTCTTGTGATCGGTCTAGAAGCTAAACCATTGCTTTTAGAGACTTTTACATATGCATTTTCCATCCATTGTGTACCAATATACACTGAATAAAACTGTCTGGCTAAGGGGTTGTTGCACCTTTTAGGTGCTGCCTCATGTTAATACCTAAGGTCGTAGTTGTATTCGAATCCTATGGTACAACTGGGGGTAAAACTCAAATGTTATTTGAACAAAAATAATCATCCAATTGAAAAAGGGGGCATGTGTGAATAAATTGACATATTTTTCTTATGAATCACCGTAAGTGTCTGGAATTTATTATATTGTATTTATTATAGCAGGATTTGGTTTTGTATCTCAATGTAGGACATCATTCAGGGGCCGTATCCAAATATCAACTTGAAAAAAATATTCCTTTTCAGAGAAGGGGGTTCGTGTACTTCAATGGCCGTAAATCACTTATTAAATAATTCAATCTTTCTAGACATTATTATATACAGTTCAGCATTTTGCGTAGTATTTATTATTATCACATGTGTTTTTTTTTGTATCCCAGTTGTATGATGTCACTTGGAGGTAATATTCACGTGTCAACTGAACAAAAAAAAAAACCCTCTGAAAGACAGGTGTATATGTAATTGAGGATTTATTTCCCCCTTAAATATTATCTAATCTGTCTAAAATTCATTTCCGACCACTCCGGTACCGTAGTGTCAGCATTTCTTGTTTCTGTTTTCATTTCAACCGATGACAACAAATAGGGGCCATATCAGAATTACTGATAGGAATGAAATGCTCCCTTCCGCAAAGACGATATCGATATAATTACATTCTAATGATTATTGATTCAGTGTGTCTAAACATTAACAAAATAAATAGGTAGTATGGTGTTACGAGAGATTGCATGGTGCCAGGGAATATTCAGTCCAGTTTTATAATTCAAGTCTACCACGTCAGAAGATTAATAGCAGGTAGGATTGAGTGAACATGACTGTTGAAGACAATCATCGCCGAGCGGGTGAGCTAATCTTTAGGTTGGTGACCTAACGTACCTTCACAGACTGATCACGTGAGTAATGCATTGAAAAGAACTTTGCTAATCACAGAAAAACAAAGTGATACGATATAAATCACTCATGCGTGGTAGATTAGTAGCTTTAGTGCGCAGAGGTTTATCTGCTGGAGTTACCCAATTACAGTTGGAAACCCCCTTAGAACAGCAGTAATAACCGCAAAGCAACTGCTTGTTCAATATATATGTATTTTCTCCAAAAAGCGAACATCGAACTCTCTCTACAACACATCATACCGGAAACTTTATATCCTGGTTTATTTTGAACATATTTCTACTATACTTCGTGCAAAAGATCCGGGATTACACGCCTGAAGCCCGACTCACGGATCACGCTTACCGTGAAGCGTTTCGCGGAACTCAAATACATATCTAACTCTCTATCATCGTTTTAGCTTGGCCTGACCTTGTCCCTCTCATATTATCAGACTTGATCCCCACATCCCCAGCGTAACCGCCTTTCGCGGATTTCAAGAAGAATAAAAAACATACCAGAAGCATAATTCACATCATTCATACTTTTTAGGAACTAATCGAGCTATTCGTTTAACTCTTCACACGTTCATGTCTCGATATTGAGCAGCCAATGAGCTACGTTTTGAAGCTACGTATAAGTTTGGTTGGTTACAGTCAGTCGCAGTCAGCGGATGGTAGACCGTAATTAAGTTAGTATTGACACTTGAAGAATGGAGTCGGTTTACATCATCAAGAATCACTTCAGCATCATTATTAATTAAACTGACATGTTGAGGTCAAATGAATTGCCTTTTGCAGCTTGTTATCAGATGCTAAGCATAATGATGAATATACTTGGCGCAATCAAGGCTGAATGCACCAAAGTTTCTGTTTCAATCCTTATGAAATATAAAGTCGTGCACTAATAATCAGAGATAAAATGAATATGACAGGGACAAGATGTCATTTAATGAAGGACTCGTTTTATTATTCGGGTCATTTATCTAAACCTCGTGAATGCACAATTATCAAACTCCAATGTTTCGCATCAAAGCTCATCATCTTGGGTGCAGTTTTGCCTGATCTGTGATCCAGAGTCCCTCTTCCACAGATGAAGGGACCCAATTCAGCTTCAAGAGTCGTTTTAGAAATTTGAAATTTACTTCTTATCGAGTCGTCCGAGTTGATTAGCAATGCGGTGAATATTTGCTTGGCAAGTGTGCATTTTGAATAAGATCAATGGTTGTTTCGTAAGTTATCGATGAAGCTCCAATGGAAAGCTTACTTAAAGAAGCTAAAAAATCAACATAAAACTGTTGCAATAAATTTGATAAAGCTGGAGGCGTTCAGTAAGATCTGAAATTTCCCTCAATTTCATGAAAAAATTAACATTTCTGACGATGTCAAAGGCCGCCATATTGAATTTAGCACTGATACAGTATGCGGCAAGTAAATATGCAATGATATGAAAGTTACCTGGATTTATTGTACCACTCATTCTGTAACATTTACAAGTCTCAGGGAAACTCATATTTGGCAGACAAATGAACAGCTGAACTACAGTTACCAACTCTGTAAAAAGCTGATGTAGTTGTTCTTAAGAGATACATGTACATAGTAAAACTGTTACAGACGAACTATTCATTAAGAAGATTTGCTGAACCTATTACCAATGTTCTGTCCTCTCATATTTTTTCAGCAGAGAATAGTTTATTCAGTTTGTATTTTAAAAAGAATCTCAGTTACATATGATAAAAATATGATAACAGTGTTCACTAATACACGACACAGTCCAGGCCGATTGGATCAGTATTGAAAAAAATATTACTATATAATGAAACATACCCCTTTTAGCAGCCGCGAGTACGTTTTCGACTTGATATTTGAATATGGTCCCCAGACGACGTTATAGAATTGGAAAACTACCATCTATCTTGATAATATATAACTTCGCTTTCAACTGCGGAGTAATAAATGAGGCAGTTTAGACAGCCCAAATAATTATTAAGAAATATGTAGCGGGTCATTTACACATACCCCCCTTTCAATAAAGACTGAACAATAAAGAAAAAGTGCTACCTGGAAAACTGATAAGTACTGCTGAGAATTATAATATGATATTCAGACATATTTGGATCAGTAATAAGAAGGATATAGCAACACACTTACACATACCCCGATTTTGGAAAGGAGTATTTTTTTTCAAGTTGGCATTTGGATACGGTCCCCAAGTATGTCATACAAGGTTGAGATACAAACATGAATCGTGGTTGTATATGGCAATGGCATAATACTGAATAAAATATAATGATTTTTTTTCAGTTGACATTTGGATATGGTCCTCAAGTGACGTTATAAGGACAGGATACAGGAACGAATCTTGATAACATATAACTCTGCTACAATTAATGATTAATATATGATACTGTTTAAGCAGATTAAACCAATAACAAAAAAGCTACGACGATCAAAATACACCTACCCCCATTTTCGACAAAGTAATATGAATGTCTGTAGTGGAACATATCGTCCGCTATAAAAAAAAACTGGACTGGACTGAAACTCTACATCCACCCTGGGTAATACTACCCCCGATAGCCAAAGAAAGTCATGGTATAGATGGAAATTATCTTGCCGATGGAGTGAACAATTTCACCAAAACCCGATCCTGGCTCCCAGACTATTAGTTTTTATTAGCTACTGGGTGATGGTTATGAGACTACTTCCATAAACAAAAATCGTCATATACCTCGTTTTGCCTCTTCTGATCGCAACTTCATCGGACCAGGCATACTTGGCAGTTTTAGAAAAGGAGAGAGGGAGGGAATTTGGCTTAATGTCACACTCAAGTTTGTTTCACTCATATGGTGACAGTCAGTTTGGTTGGTGGAGGAAGCCGGAGTACCCGGAGAGAACCACCGCCCTTCGGCAAGTAACTGACAAACTTTCACACATGGGTTTTAGAAAAGAATTGATTCGGGCAATTAAATGCGATTAACGATATACGTTTTCTATTATTAGACAGATCAATGAAATACACATGGAGTTAATACGTTTTTATAGCGTTTTTTCTTTTAAGCTGGAATTCCAGCATACAGTGTTACTCCAATAATCTGAAAGGTGAATTGCTAGCTTTCCTGGTTGTGTTTGACGTATAAATTAGCATAAGGAAACTATTTGCTTCCTGAATAAGCTCACCAGCTTAAATCAGTTACTGTGAGACTGCGTAAATAGATGACCTTCGCAATTTAACCCAAACCCCGAAGAGATCATCACGCGATGTGTCAGTGGTTATCAATCGAATTTCTTAGAATTTCTCTAAGAAAATTCATAATTGTCGGTGAACCATACATGATTTAGAAAGAGAAAAAATGATTCAGTGCTGTATTGTTCCAAGAAAACATAATCACCCAGAGGTCCAAGTCGATAGTTGACAGTGACCACCACGATGTCAGTGTACGACGCCAAAACCGTCCCTTGAAACATTCCACCCATGCCGACTTCATTCGAACCACCGTGAATGTAAACCAGAACGGGCATGGACGCGGAGTCTCGTCTCAGCTGTGAAATGAAGATGAGAGAAAAGAGTAAAAGCATGAGTGAATATTCTTTTCTTCCATTGCCAGTTTCAGAAAGGTTTAAACCATTCTACACGCTACGTTAAATTTAATTCTCTCATCTCTCTCTCCTTCTACATATATCACTGCCATTCTTTTTCAGGCCTACATCCGGGCTTCTGACACTAAATCCGGAAAACCAGACGACAAGTATGCTGCACAATAAGCATCCACCACCAGTAGTCAACTTATGAAAATGAGATGCTTGCACGAGCCAAATAATCAGTCAGAGGGAGCTGAACGAAACGCCAGTGCGTCAGAAAATCGAATGTAGTGGATTTTATTCTATTTTAACAAGGAAAAACACTCTATGGACACCAAAATGAGAAAAGCTTTTCCCGTCTAATTTGAGCGATTGTTAACGGCACCATTCTGAGTACAATACAGTAGCGAATTTGTCGGCAGCTCCAACAGTAATGGCTTTCATTATATATGCAATTCAGTATTACGCATCATTCCGAAAAAAAGAACCAGCCAGTTTAAATCACTTGCTCCTGTTACGGTTACACTCACATAAGTCCGAATCATGCCAAGCTACTACAGTTTTCTAGTTTCTTCCATAGCTGATCTCTATAGATATACAATACAGTTGAGAAATGAATCGCTCAACAAGGTTGAATCATAAGCTTCAGAAAAACGCACTGATGCCTACGTTTCGAAACGACATTCACATTACATCCTAAGTGTGGCACAAAACCCGGATTTTTTCATTAATCTCCAAACTTCCGAACAAGCGCCAAAATATTCAGCTCCGGGCTACGCACCAAGAGGCAAAACTGTTGTGGTTGCCTGCTTTCAATGTAAGCTCTATACTGAAATTCATCGGTCGGCTTTCCTGTCAGGATTAGGATTATTATCTGTCTATTTTAATTAAACGTCTAATTTGGAGTTTGTCAAAAATCAATAGTTTACTCTGCATAACTTTTTTATTTCGGCGTGTAGAACAAACTGAACTCTAAAAAATGACTACCATTTCTCCGTGATATCGATAATATCACGCTATAACTTTGTAATTTTCTCCATATAAAACTCCAGTACAGTTGTTTCATGTACCGCGCCTCAATTACATAGGGAGACGAAGTAATGTATTCATGCTCACTGTCACAAAGGTCATTGATGCCGTATAAACTAATAACAGGCGGTCCGTGCTCAGTGAAATTGCCGAATGATAAACTGCACACACCTCTATGACCGTACATGGTATTGTTGACCTTTGTGTTAGTGAACACGAATACTTTATGACAGCTCACTGTCACAAAGATCACTGATGCCGTATAAACTAATAACAGGCGGTCCGCGGGAGTGTCACTTATATTCCATGCTCAGTGAAATTGCCGAATGATAAACCGCACACACCTCTGTGACCGTACATAGCATTGTTGATCTTTGTGCTAGTGAACACGAATACATTATGACTGCTCACTATGTAATTGAGCCTCGGTTCATGGAACAACTTACTGGAGTTTAAAATGAGGAAAATTACAAAGTTATTCAAGCGTGATATATTATCGATATCACGGAGAAATGGTAGTCATTTTGTACATTTTAGTTTGTTTTACACGATGCAAAAAAGAAAATTTATGCAAAGTTAACTACAAGCTCCAAAGTAGACGGCTACTTAAAATCGACAGACTTTAGTTGTAAAACTGTTGCACTGCGGGGAATAAGGCGCTCGACGAACCTATTCCAAGGACAGATCATCGCTTTAGCGGTCGATGAGTTTTGCGAATACTTTCGACCAACCGTTTCAGACTGTATTGTCTAGCCCGGCGCTAAATATATCTTGGAGGAAGTGAATGTTGAGGAAGTTTAGAGATTAACTGAACAGGCCGTATTAGGATTTCGTTCCACAACTGTAAGATTTAGACATTCAACGCGTTTATATTGCACGGTTGGTCCAAAATTAGGATATACTAAATGGATGATGTTTGGAAAGGTAGTCTTTATTCTTTTTTTAGAAGCCTATAGATCAATCTTGCTAAGCGATACCTTTATCAACTTGATTGTATATCTACGTCATAGAGCGACCAGGTAGTGTAACCTTTAGCCTACAGAGATGACAGCAAAAAATATATAGGAATATACAAAATCCTTGTTTAGAGAATTTCTAATATTTATTAATTCAATTTTCATTTTTTATTTAAAATATACATATCTACCATCCTATATGCCAGTCAACTGCGGTTTAACTCACAGCAGATGACAGATGCGAAAAGTCGCATGTATTTATTGTGTATTCATCCATATTCGGCTGGCGACGGAGTTGGTGTTCATATTCGCGTGTGAAAGGGAAATCAAATCTGAATCTGTTCATTGTACTGACTTTTAGGGACCTAGCTTGGGGACCTGATAGTTTATACAAGTTTGAACAGACAGTTACGGCAAGGGGGTAGAGGGCGGGAGACTGTTTGATCAGAGAGTTGAGAAGGGAGGGGGGGGGGGGTGGATATTTTACGTTACCTATTAGTTTTACTATCAAATGAACGCGTTGAGGAAAGGAGGTGTGACACTATTATCATGATGGCGCGGATTCCATTCTTGCACGGGACTGGCCCATCCACCACAAGTATATGTGCCAAGAAAAGATCATCCGAAAAATTATTTGATACAAGTATGAACCACAGCTGTCAAAGACGTCACCTTTCAACAGGTGACGTGTAAGACATCAAGTGACTCTGCTTGTAAGCAGATGGACTCCAGTGGTGATGGAACGGTTTACTAGCCATTCTTATTTTTAAAATATTCCTTGGACTGCCGTAAATTGTACATGTATATATTGGTGTCCAAAACTGCTCATATCCTGGTCTGAGTTGGCAAAGTACAAAAATGTCCGAATAGTCTATTTGTATATCACACCCGATTGTATCTAACCACTAATGTGTAATATTTTCCCCAAATTTAGAAAGACATCATGGAAAAGGGTTTGCTGTTACAGCCGCCTGGAACCAGGTTCTCCGTGACTGTGTCTCCTGCAACAGAATATATCAAATGCGAGGTTGGTAGGTGCCCCAGATAGGTTCTTCCGTCTTCACATTTCAAGTTAAATACTACACTAACGTCCCGTCATTTACCTTGACCTAATGGATAGAGTAAATTGTTCAAACCGGGAAACGCACGTGATGGCATATAGCCAATCAAGATAGGAGCTTGCCAACCCCGTACAGCGAGGATTTTCTTTTATGTCTGCCCGTGTGATTTCCAAATATAGCAAGTTGTGGTTGTGTTGATGTTAATTTCTTTCAAATAGCCAATCAAATTTGAATTTTAAAGAGGTCAAACATTGCACTTCTCCTAATATGGACCACGGAATATTTATAGAGCTACGGCATCACCAAACCCGTATTCTAATCAGATAATGTGTTATGTTTGGCAACACGTGTAGTGTTCGACTTGGATATGCGAAGATGAGGTTCTTCTGGAATAACCCTGGCAAGGCGAGATTTTACATGTTGTGCTTGTATTACTAGTACACTGTGACGTCATAGTGTACTATCATGATGAAGGGTAAGCAAAAACCCAAGTACACGTGTACTTACATATGGGGCGTATATGTTGAGGTAAAGACAATCCTCGCTGGTGCTGTTGAAATTTGGCACATGCGCATTGATGTACCCCATATTAGACTTGGTCTGTGAGCAGGCCGGTGGCAATTCTGTAGCGTTCAAAACACCCTCCCACTTCTCTGGAGCTACGGGCGCCTAGAAATAAAAAGGAAAGTTTGAGAACGCAATTTAACTTATGTGACACCGTGCTTCAAATACAAATTATACTGTGAAGTAACGTGACTGTAATGAGGTATAACACATATATGTTATCAGTCTGTGTGCTGTTTGTTTGGGTATTAACCAGGGGAGAAAAAAAACCAACAACAAAATGGTGAAAAAGCGAGTGAATGAAGCGAACGATCTATTGGTTGACAAACCTGATAAATCCCCTACCTGACTGTACGAAAATGGATGACTTATTCATCGCATTCGATAATCCGAGCTTTCTCTGATCCCAGGGCACGCGACGACATATTATATGTTATTAATCGATTTTTTTCGCATTGCCTTCATATTGACCTGAGGGTCGTCGTATTGGCCCGAGGTCGCAGGCCAAAACAATCGATTAATAATATTTTTATTAATTGACATTTCGGGTCTTACTGGCCATGTTCTTGTTTTTTCTGAGCTTGAGTGGCAGCATTCGTTTATTGATCTGTAACGGGTTTAAATCGTTTTAAATCGTCTACACATATCTCCTCAAGCTCCAGAATTCTGTCCACAAGCCCTTGAACAACACTCTCTGCGCTCGCCATCGCGATGAACAAACAACACTGCTGTCGTCTGTTTCTCCAGTCGTCGATCCTTACTGCTAGTTGCGGCTGCACTGGTTGACCTCGGCGAATACATCATTCAACCCAGCCAATACAGCTTTCAACTCGGCCAATACAACTCGGCCAATACAAGTCGTGTTCGACATGACGTATGGACAGGCCGTTTTACACTGTATTCGGGTAATAACATACACGGTCAATTAATAAAGTATATTATAGATTTTTTTGGCTTGGGTCGGAGAATTATCACCTCAAAGCAGATAAATGACGAAACCACGAGGCTGCGCTGGTACCCTTGCCCAGATAAAAAAATATCAGTAAGAAATCATCCGATCATTCCATTGCGCTTACCTCACTCCAACGAATTACTAAATAATTTCCCTACACGATCAGGTGCTAAATGTCACATACCGTACAGACATGTATCCACATGGGATTTCTCGACTCTCTATACTACAATCCCTCATCACGACATTATTGACCGCCTAAGTTCATTAATAGTATCTGTGTTCAAGAAAACTGATCGCAGATATATTAATATAGGAAGCCATAAAGCATTCTTTATCTCTACTACATACAAGGGATATCATTCATGGGATGTTTCTTTGTTTATAGAGCTGCTTGAATTTCTCATTAACCCTATCTGGCCTGGGCTTTTTGGGGCGTGTTCGCCCTCCCCCCCTAATTATGTTTCTTACCTCTGGAGCTAGGGGGCTGAAACTAACCACACTATACCCTTGGGTCAAGCTCCACCAGAAAATGTAAAAAAAAAAAAAAATCCAAGATGGCGGCTTTGATGACGTCACAGTGACGTCATTTTCAAAACGACATTTTTGGTCGATTTTTCGGTCAAATTTTCCGATTTTTTTATTTATGGAATTTCTCCGCAAATACTGCATAATAAATTAGTAAATATTAATGTGATGTGAAATAAAATAGTTTTTGCCCACTTTTCATCGCGGAAAAGCAGAAATTTTGAAGAAATATGAAAAAACATCACTTTTCTGGTACCCCACGTGGCCGCCATCTTGAATTTTCCCATGATCCTCTGCTCGAGGGGTTATGCAAATAGGCTCAAAATGACCCCGATATGATAAACTATAAAGTCAAGGAGTTTCAGCTCTCCATTTTTTGTCGTTCCGGACATAGCGCAGAAAGTTTGGTAGGGGGAGGGGGGCCAGGTAAGGTTAAAGAAGATATTTCTGCGAAAAAGTGTCTCTTACTAATAAAAACATAATATAGTGACGTTTGTATGTTATGATTCGGTATTATTCATTATGCCTTCTTAATCACACTTATAATGTGTTGCTTATTACCAATTTGTAATATATCTCGAGTGGGTAGTCGATAAAATGATTACTGAAAGTAAACTTATTTTTCAACAGTCGTCTTTGAACTGTAGGCAAAGTAGTTGAACCGAGGACAAGTTCATCGTTCTTGGTTCGTAATCCAAAGATGTTATTAAAAATTAAGGAGGGAGGGAGGGAATTTGGCTTAATGTCACACTCAAGTTTGTTTCACTCATATAGTGACAGTCAGTTTGGTTGGTGGAGGAAGCCGGAGTACCCGGAGAGAACCACCGCCCTTCGGCAAGTAACTGACAAACTTTCACAAATTGACCAGCTGGGCTCGAACCCGTGCCGGTTCAGCGGTGTGACGCTAGCGGTCATCAGCGAAGCGCCTTAGACCACTCGGCTACCGAGGGCCCGGGTCAAAAATTAAGGTACACGAATACATGCTTTTCAGTACAAGTAACCAGAGGATGCTAGGTCCCCCGCCGAAATGGCAGCAATAGTTTTTAGCATTGTTGGTCTCGGGGGGGATATACATGAGGGAGGCAACTGCTACTTCATAGGCGTTGGATGCGGAAGGGTCTTTCTGCCTTCCCAAGTTTTAAAATCAACTCAGAACGGTTGACTGAACGTTGATTGCTTCTGTAATATAGTTTCCATGCAGTGAAGCATGGAAATTATGTAACCGAGAAGCGACCCCAAGTGACATCTCAAGGCATATTATCTGCAAACCAAATTTGACGAAAAGCTGAATGCATCCTCAGCCTATTGTCCGGAAACCAAATTTTAGATTTGCCACCAGGTGGCGACACCTGGTGGCAAATTTAAAATGGAAGTGGACGAAACGGACGAAAGTGGACGAAACGCAATCCCAAGCATCATCTCATGACATGATACATGTATCAGCATACGAACTTTGGGAAGAATCTGAAGAGGGGTCTTCAAGTTATTGCCCGAAAACCAAATTTAGATTTGTATGCACAAGTGTGCGAAACAGAATCCCAAGTGACATCTTATGGCATATGAATACCAAATTTGAGAAGAATCCGATGAGCAGTTGTCAAATTATTGCCAGAAACAAATTTCAGATTTTTCCACTAGGTGTCGCCCCCAGTATGCAGAAGCAGGCGAAATACAATCCCAAGGGACACATCATGGCATGGTATCTGCATACCAAATTGGAGAAAAATCCGATGAGCGAAATCAAATTTAGATTTGACACGAGGTGGTGCTACCTGTAGGCACAAGTGGGCGAAACGCAATCTCAAGCGACATCATATGTCATGGTATATTCATACCAGATTTAAGAAGAATCTGACCAGCGGTTCGCAAGTTATTACCTGGAAACAAATCTGCTATTTCGCCACCAGGTGGCACCACCTGTAAGTAAAAGTGAGCGAAAGGCAATCCCACGCAACATCTCCTGGCATGATACATGCATGCTAAATCTGAGGAGATTCCGATGAGCAGTTCTCAAGTTAATGGCTGAAAACAAATTTTGATTTTAACAACTGGTGGCGCCACCTATAGGCGCAAGTGAGCGAAATGCAATCTCAAGCGACATATTAGATTATGGTATTACCCGGAGACAAATTTGGGATTTTGCCACTTGGTGGCGCCACCTGTAAGTGCAAGTGAGTGAAAGGCAATCCCATGCAACATCTCCTGGCATGGTACATGCATGCTAAATTTGAGAAGAATCCGATGAGCATGCATCTCTCAAGTTATTGGCCAAAAACAAATTTCAGATTTTGTCATCAGGTGGCGTCACTTTCTGAGCAGAAGCGGATAACGCAATCCCAAGCAACATCTCATGGCAAGGTACAATGTATATGCATGCCTAATTTGGGAAGAATTTGATGAGCAGTTCTCAAGTTACATTGTATTGCCTGGAAACCAAATTTCGAGCGACATTTCAAAGCGTTTCAAAGTTATTGCTTGCAGCACAAAAAATAGGAAAGAACCATAGTGGCGCCACCTACAGGCAGATCTTTCTGAAACGCAATACCAATCAACAACTTGTCACAAGGAATGCATATGCCAAATATTGGAGAAACTAGATACAGTCGATCGAATACGATTGAGGCATGCCTTTTGCATCTTTAGTAAAGGAAACATTCATTATTTGTGAAGAAAGTAAAAACGTAAAAATTAGGAAAAACATCATTAACATGGCCCCATAAGATGCCTTGAGGGTAGGTACCCACATACCAAATTTTAAAGAATCCATTAACGTCCAACAGTTACTGTCCGGAAATGCAATTTTAACCTGGACCTCAGGTAGCGCCATGTGTAGGCAGATAGGCATAAAAAATAATCCCAACCGAGATCTTGAGGCAAGATCCCTTGACATTGGAAATAGAAAATGTTAACTTGGCCTACAGGTGGCGCCACCTATGAGCAGATCGACAAGAAAAACAATACCAAGTGAAACCTTCAGGCAAGGTACATGTATACCAAACTTGGAAAGAATTCATTCAAGTATTAAAAAGTTATTGTCCGGAAGCATAATTTTAAATTTACCCCCACCTATATGTGGCACCACCTATATGTGGATCGGCATGAAAAACAATGCCAAACGAGAAATTGAGGCGAGGTACCTACACACCAAATTTAGAATGAATCGGTTCAGGGTTTCGAAAGTTATTGTCTGGAAACACTTAACTTAGCTATCAACATAAAAAACATTCTCAAGCCAGATCTTGAGGCAAGATACCACCACACCAAATTTGGAAAGAATCCTTAAGGTTTTCAAAAGTTATTGTCTGGAGATGCAATTTTAACTTGGCCTGAGGTGACGCCACCCAGAAGCGGATTGGCACGAAAAACAATTCCAAGCAAGATCTAAAGACAAGGGACCCATTTACCAAATACAAAACATGGGTCTGTGCTTGACAAATCGAAACCTTTCGGGGTTGCAATTATCCCAATATTGCAGACAACACACAACTTTCAGCTTCTGCCAAGATATATTGGAGATATGTATGCTCAAACACAATATATGAGGGTCGGGCGAGGGCTAGTTTGAGAGATAGAGGGTGCGGCTCGGAGCCCTGGAGTGAAGACATGATCTCCTTGAGGGTAGTGGTAGGTGTGCTGATATGAAAGCAATAGAAAGCTCCCTGTATATGAAACAACCACACTGACAACTGCATGCCATCATCTGTCAGTTCGAAAAACCAAAAAGTGGAATTCAATTCAATTCAGGAAATTGATCATATGCACAGTGTGCACCCAAACTTTAGGAACTCAGTTGTAATTAATATAGTAAGTTACACGTGTGGACACAAATGGTTCGTGCAGAAGTTTTAGGGTAAATCATATGATGTGAGATACAATTATTTGATAGCAAAATTGAAGGAAATGTTGTCCTTCATTTAAGATGACATGAAATAAAAACATGAGATTGATCTAATCAAAACCCCTCGGCTTTCCCCAAGTGATTGAGACCCATGTGTAGTGTGAACTGGGGAAGAAATAGTTCTATGTGGGATGATCAAGAGGTCGGTAGCTGGTTACATTAAGGCATATAGGACAGAAATAGGAAAAATATATATCTGTAAAGGGGCATAACTCTGTAAAATATGGGCCGAGGGGAGCCACTTTCGATAGGCGTCTGATTTAGCACTCTGTAAAATAGGATCCGAGACAAATAAGCTGTACTGAACGCGGATCTGCAGATATAACTTGTCCATTCAGCTACAGATAACAAAATTAGAGATAATTACATCCAAAACGGGCATAACTCCATAAACCGAGGCGAGTAATCCTTTGTTGGCTTGTAGAGTACAACAATATAAATAAGTTTCCAAAATATAGTAGCTATACCGAGCACAGTTCTGCAGATATAGTTGGTTACATTTAGGCATATAGGACAGAAATAGAAATTAATATATCTGTAAAGGGGCATAACTCTGTAAAATATGGGCCGAGGGGAGCCACTTTCGATAGGCGTCTGACTTAGCACTCTGTGAAAGAAGAACCGAGATGAATAAGCTGTACCGAACACGGATCTGCAGATATAACTTGTACATTCAGCTACAAATAACAAAATCGGAGATTATTACATCCGAAAAGGGCATAACTCCGTCAGAAGAGGCGAGTAATCCTTTGTTGGCTTGTAGAATACAACAATATAAATAAGTTTCCAAAATATAGTAGCTATACCGAACACAGTTCCGCAGATATAGCTGGATACATTCAGGCATATAGGACAGAAATATAAATTAATATATCTGTAAAGGGGCATACCTCTGTAAAATATGGGCCGAGGGGAGCCACTTTCGATAGGCGTCTTAGCACTAGATAAATAAGTGTTGAAAATTTGGTGGTTGTGTCCCAAGCGGTTTTGCCTAAAATGCGGTAACGGACGGACGGACGTACGGACGTACGGAGGTACAGACGGACGGACGGACGTACATGGCAACGACAATACCCCGAGGCCAAAATGGCCGAGGGGTAAAAACTCCATGAGATTGATCTAATCAAAACCCCTCGGCCTTCCCCAAGTGAATGAGACCCATGTGTAGTGTGAATTGGGGAAGAGATAGTTCTTTGTGGGATGATCAAGCTAAAAGTAATTTACAATTTGCAGTGTATGGATCAGTGTATGGAGTATAGAACTAACCAACAGAAATAAAAATTAATATATCTGTAAAGGAGCATAACTCTGTAAAATATGGGCCACTTTCGATAGGCGTCTGACTCGGCACGAGATAAATAAGTGTTGAAAATATAGTAGCTAAACCACACACAGTTCTGCAGATATAGTTGGTTACATTCAGGCATATAGGACAGAAATAGAAATTAATATATCTGTGAAGGGGCATGACTCTGTAAAATATGGGCCGAGGGGACCAACTTTCGATAGGCGTCTGACTCAGCACTAGATAAATAAGTGTTGAAAATTTGGTGGTTGTGTCTTAAGCAGTTTTGCCTGAAATGCGTTAACGGACGGACGGACGTACGGACGGACGTACATGGCGACGACAATACCCCGAGGCCAAAATGGCCGAGGGGTAAAAAACCAAAAAAAAAAATGGGTTAGGTATTTCATGTTATACATCTGAAATAAAATATGGTTCGTGCAAATGCTTTAGGGTAAATCATATGATGTGGAATACAATTATTTATAGCAAAATTGAAGAAAATGTTGTCCTTCATTTAAGATGATATGAAATTAAAAAACCAGGGGTTCGGTACTAGTTATTTCATATTATAATTCTGAAACAAAATATGGTTCCTGCAAAAGCTTTAGTGTAAATCATATGATGTGGAATAGAAGGACTGGACAGCAAATTTAAGAAAATTGTGTCCTTCATGTAAAACGACATGAAATTCAAAACTAACAGCGAGAAGAAAGAAGAAAAAATGACAAACGACCTAATTAGACAAAGCATTTGGAAGTTATCGCTTGTGAAGAATTTGAATAGAAAAGACATGCACAGAAGATTGGAACAAGACCCAGTGGCGCCACCTTCAGGTGGATCTTGCTGAAACGCAATACCAACACATGTCTGGTCACAAAGAGTCTATATGCTAAATTTCGAAGGAATCCGACAAAGCTTTTGGAAGTTATCGCCTGTGAAGAATTTGAACAGACATCCACAGACACAAAGAGAACAAGACCCATTTTAACTGGATCTGGCACGAA
The DNA here is from genome assembly GCA_036873755.1 of Hanleya hanleyi. Classification (NCBI taxonomy): domain Eukaryota; kingdom Metazoa; phylum Mollusca; class Polyplacophora; order Lepidopleurida; family Hanleyidae; genus Hanleya; species Hanleya hanleyi. The sequence continues at coordinate 18,796 of JAVTVY010010550.1, read as the reverse complement.
GAAGCGAAACTCAGTGGCGCCACCTTTAGGCAGATGTTTCTGAATTGCAGTAGCAACCAGCGTCTTGTCGCAAGATATGCGTATGCCGAATTTCGGGAGAATCCGACAAAGCGTTTGGACGTTATCACTTGCGAACAATTTTAACAGGCGTCCACGGACACAAAGACGCAAGACCCATTTTGACCCAGTGGCGAAACCTTCAGGCAGATGTTGCTGAAATGCAATACCGACTCACATCGTGTCGCAAGGAATGCGTATTCCGCATTTCGGAACAATCCAACAAAGCGTTAGGAAGTTATCGCTTGCGGAAAATTCGAACGGACGTCCACGGACATCCACGGACACAGCAAGAACCATTTTAAAGTCCCCGGCCGTATTGAGGCGGCGGACAAAAACTGATGATAGCTGAATACATTGTTTGACTTGCCGACCCTCAGCTTTTCAGCGGATGAAGTGTAGATGGAAACAGTTTCCTATGCTGTGACGTGAGATGACGGGACTGCCTGAACAAAAGTCTCCGGAGAGTTGCCAATGAATTTCAAATGCCTGAAGACAGGTTTGTTATATGAGATCGCAGAGTGAGGAGTGTGGCAGAGATCCCACTACAGGGTGAGTAAAAAAAAAATGTCCACCTGTGGTTTTGTTCACTTATTCATATGAAGTTACAATTTATTGTATACATGAATATAATACATGGAAGGGTACTTCATCTCTCCACTATATTCAACTATGGTATGTTTTATTTATAGAAGAAAATATACATATATTGTGTATATACCAATGGCGCTCACGAAAGGAAAGTGCATTCTCTCCATAAAGCAGAAATGAGTGAACACAGCAGTTGGTGAAGAAACAGGAATGAGACTCTTCACTGTTTATCTATTTTCAGATATTTCTGATTTGTGATTTGCTTTATGGAGAATTATGCAATAAATCGTTGTTCGCACTTGGAATTCGTAATAGTTCTTTCGCTCCAACCATATATGGGTAGTTAAACTCTTATCGCCGTTCAGACGTCACTTAAGGGAGTATATCACTTTCTTTTTAACTTCCAGGAATAAGTTGCCAGGTTAAGACAAGATAAACCGTGAAATAAAAACAGGGGTCGTTTGATTAAAACGAGCAATTGTGAGTTTATAAATCTGAGCGCAAGCAGAACGTTAACAGGAATATATAGCGTTACGACGGTGAAGTTGCTGTTAATGGTTGTCCGATTAAACGAGCAGTATCGAGTGGCGTTCGAATGGCCATACGGTTAAACTAGGTTCCATACATGGCTGGAGAGAAAGGAACTTTTGTTTGGACCGGTGAGTGTGAGTCGGCTTTTGGGGGAACTGAGAGCCATGCTCAAGACCGCACCAGTTCTTTCAGCACCAGATTTTGATTCACCTTTTGAGCTGGCTGTGGATGCTGGTGGTGTTGCGGCTGGTGCCATTTTGTTGCAAGAGGGTATAGATGGTGTAGATCACCCAATTTGTTATTTTTCACGTAAATTTGACAAACATCGGAGAAATTATTCTACCATTGAGAAAGAGTGTTTGGCAGTGATGTTGGCTTTACAACATTTTGATGTTTGTGTTGCTTCTTCATCGTTGCCAATTACTGTATTCAGTGATCACAATCCACTTGTTTTCATAAGTAAGATGAAAAACAAAAATCAAAGATTGTTGAGATGGAGTTTGGTGCTACAAGAGTACAATATTGAAATCAAACATATTAAGTGCAGGGTCAATTTGATCGCTGATTGTTTGTCTCGCATATAATGTACATATGTTTGTCAACATTTTTGCTGTTGTGATATAGATTTTTTTGTAATAATGTTTTGAATTGTCAAGAAAGTTCCAAGTTTGAAACTTTCTTCTTTTTAAGAGGGGGAGTGTCATGGTATTGCAGTATAAAATTAGACACTGAAGATGGTTCTAGAATAATTGAACTGATGTAAACATGTTTACATCATGTTCTGTGATTATAATCATATAATTTTCTTGTAGTCGTGACCGATTTATCGCAAGTAAATTAAAATGGCCGAAATACGAAGAGACCCGTATTATGAGGGTAATTGTGTCACAGCGCCATCTACACAGCGCCATCTGCACACCTATACGCTTGTAAACATACTGTTTGTGGGTTAATCATTTTCGAGCTTTCTAGAAGTTGTTGTAATCGTATCTGGGTTGAATCATACGTCATTGCTGTACCGGTGGAAGTTTCTTGATTTGATAGAATAATCTCGAATGCCCGATAGATTATAAATAGCCGAACGTTCAGTGATCGAGGAGGGAATTCAAACCGACATTACCTTTGCCTGAGATTACTGACTGCTGGATTGTATATTCCTGTTGGATTACTCTTGTGTGTTTGACAGCTTTTTTATCTACGTGATTGAACTGCCGGAAACTGGACAACAGCCGAGCGGTCTGGACTATCAAAATACAGGAACGCGATTTCTGCACGTCGGCACGGATTGTATAGAGATTTGCACGTTAGTACGGACTCTGAGAGATACACCGGTATAGCATTGAACAGTAAGACTTTATTTGACATTTATTTGCTGTATTGACTTAACCTAATTTGTATATGATTTTAGTATTGTAAATGAATATTTGATTGTTAATCCTCGATTTCACAAAAGCTTTCTGTTGCGTTTTTCTATTATCGTGTAGACGTAACTATATCTCGAGTGGGTAGTCGATAAAATGATTACTGAAAGTAAACTTATTTTTCAACAGTCGTCTTTGAACTGTCGGCAAAGTAGTTAAACCGAGGACAAGTTCATCGTCCTTGGTTCGTAATCCAAAGATGTTAATAAAAATTAAGGTACACGAATACAAGCTTTTCAGTAAAAATGATGATAGCTGAATACATTGTTTGACTTGCCGACCATCAGCTTTTCAGCGGATGAAGTGTAGATGGAAACAGTTTCCTATGCTGTGACATGAGATGACGGGACTGCCTGAACAGAAGTCTCCGGAGAGTTGCAAATGGATTTCAGAATGCCTGAAGACAGGTTTGTTATATGAGATCGCAGAGTGAGGAGTGTGGCAGAGATCCCACTACAGGGTGAGTAAAAAAAAAAAAAAAATTGTTCACCTGTGGTTTTGTTCACTTATTCATATGAAGCTACAATTAATAATACATGGAAGGGTACTTCATCTCTCCACTATATTCAACTATGGTATGTTTTATTCATGGAAGAAAATATACATATATTGTGTATATACCAATGGCGCCCACGAAAGGAAAGTGCATTCTCTCCATAAAGCAGAAATGAGTGAACACAGCAGTTGGTGAAGAAACAGGAATGAGACTCTTCACTGTTTATCTATTTTCAGAGATTTCTGAGTACCATTTTCACAGTGACAGGTAAAAACTCTCGTAGAGAAAGTCTTAAAGTGCAACAGAGATATCTGAAAGCAGCTAAACATGTGAAATATCTCATCCCTGTGTCTGTTTTCTAGCCATGAGAGTCATTGGTATATACTAGTACACATTATTTGTATAGTTTTGTCCATAAATAAAACATACAATGGGTGGATATAGCACAGAGAGGGAGTACCATTCATTGTGTTATATTCGTATACACAATAAATAATATCTTCAGAAGAATAAATTAACAAAACCACAGGTGGACATTTTTTTACTCGCCCTGTATCTTAGCGATGGCCTATCAGATACATCAGAGACGTGGTCTATTTGGATCAGCTTATTGAGAGCCCTGTTCATCATTGTTCGTTCGAAGAACCGCAAGTCTGTGAGTTCGACAGTCAGCTTCCTCGAGAATGGGAACCTGACGGGGTCAAAAATAGATCCGGACTCGCATGCTGGGTGGATTTACAAGCCACTCAGACATTGTGTATGTCTCGTGTCAGTTGTTGTTTATTTCACCCCATTTTTGAGTTGTTGTGAGTTTAATGAAGTAAACAAACGCCCTGTTTAAGCACCTCAGAAGGGAAACGTGGCCAAGATGACGGAAACAACTTATTTTTCCACTCAGATGAAGAAAGGAAAAAAAAAACTTGTAAGAAACTGAAAGGCATCGTGAACACGGACAAATAGAGATATATATTTTATATCGGAGCGAGCTGCTGAATTCAGTCTGCTTAGCTTCAAGCAAACATTTCTCGGGCTTGTATCAGCATGTTGTTCATAAATATATCGACGCAAGAAAGTAAATAGGTAACCTTTTGTAGGAGAAAAAAATCAAAACGTTGATTGCTAATATTTATGTCACTAATGGAACAAACTATATCTATATTTGCTCGATATGATTTTGAGAGTGTGATTCAAAGATATCTAGCCTATACACGTGAAAACGTGCTACATGTGATCGAGGAAGTTACGTAATCCGCTCTGAATCAGATGATGTATTTGAGTTAATTAAAGGAACAAATTGAACTAAGGAAGTAGGAGTAAAAACCTTCCCTTTCATCAAATAATACCGGTATGACCCCAAAGAGTATGGTCTTCAATTACATGTAATCCTTTCAAACTTCACATTCTAGATGTTATTCCCAACGATCCGAAAACATTAAGAGTCTACGAAAATGTAAATATATTGTTCGCGAGATCGACGGTAATTTAACAAAAAATAATTCCTTGTTTACTGTGGTAAAACACCTAGAATAGATCGGGCTGCAATAGGATACGTCTAGGTCTGGTCACGAAGGCCGTAGGCCAGACTGATCAAACGTGAAGGTTCATCCTCTACATTATATAAATATTTCAGTTTGATTTCCAATTGGAGTGAAATTTAACGTACCGTATGTTTTCTTTTAATTGCGTAGAATTTGCAGTTCTTTCGCTATTCGGACAAGGTGATTTTCTGATGTTGGCCTAAAACCACGGACGCTGAGGGGTAGGGTAGGTAGAAAGAGTGGGGTTGGGCATGGGGAGGGGTCTTAGTACGGTTCACTAAGCTCTTCCCTCCTAATTATTCCAATTTAGTATAAATTAATTATTTTGTTTTGGCTACTTGTCTTGTAGATTTCACACTGAATTGGAGCGATGTGCAAGAGGTGGGAAAACTTGACGACGTCTGGCGACCAAGAAGCAACCAAATGACTCTACAGGAAATTGATCCAACATTCAGACCCGAGAATACGGTGGATTCTCGGACGCAGCCTTAGTATCACAGCCGCACTCTTATTGCAACTGTTCATTTTGAGACTATGAAGTATCCATACGGCTCCTAGCTCGTGCGTGAAGTTATGATTACGATAATTTTCAACCGAAAATGATCGACTTATAACAAACCTGCATATGGAGGATGTTGTTCTCAAACGCCGAGATTAAGAGATGGCGGTTGGTCGTTCTAGTCATTCAGCTGTTATAGGGAGTTTTTCAACTCAAATTTGTCTGACAAAAACGTTATCTTCAATACCTTAAACTGTGATTTGCTTCATGGAGAATTATGCAATAAATCATTGTTCGCACTTGAAATTCGTAATAGTTCTTTCGCTCCAACCATATATGGGTAGTTAAACTCTTATCGCCGTCCAAACGTCACTTAAGGGAGTATATCACTTTCTTTTTAACTTCCAGGAATAAGTTGCCAGGTTAAGACAAGATAAATCGAGTTAATAAATCTGAGCGCAAACAGAACGTTAACAGGAATATATAGCGTTACGACGGTGAAGTTGCCAATTAAACGAGCAGTATCGAGTGGCGTTCGAATGGCCATACGGGTTAAACTAGGTTCCATACATGGCTGGAGATAAAAGAAAACGGATTACGAATTACAAGAGGCAGGCTAATTCGATAAGTACGGAAAATCGTTGTAGGAAATCCCTGATAAAGCAGACCAAGGTTACGAGGATACCGAAGCGTCTAAGGACAATGATCATAACTATTGTTTCAAAATGGCGAGATTATAATTCGAAAATTCGGGATACTAATTCGAAATATCGAGACACTACGTCGATATTTTGAGATACTGAGTCGATATTTCTAGATATTAAGTCGAATTTTCGAGATACTTATTCGAAATATCGAGATACTAACTTGAAATTTCGAGATACTATGTCGAAATTTTGAGTTATCAAATCGAAATATCGAGATGCTAAGTCCAAATTTCGAGATACTATGTCGAAATCTCGATATTCTGTCGACATTTCGAGTTATTTCGAGTCGATACGTCGTAAGTCGACGTGTTGAGATAGTAAGTCGAAATTGTGACTTAGTAAGTCGAAACCCAGTAATATTCCTCATCATGGCCCTGGACGTTTCAGTACGAAGTTACCGTTTCCGTGACACAGAAATAAGTTGTATAGCTCCATGTAAAATAGATATGACAACAAATATTGGATTAGCGATAACTTATGATAAAGTTACATATATTGGTTGTCACATAAATTTTCTCTATTCGAGTAATGGTCTAACGTTGCAACTTCCGCAAACAACCACGAGGCAGGTCATAGTGATGAAAGTAGGGGACAGAGCCAATGTATCTGTGAGTAAACATTTTTAACATTCTAGAGCAGTCAGTGGTTTTGATATCATGCGAGCAATGTTTTGCTTTCATAGGCAATCACTTCTTAACGATACAAATGTCTCCTGGGATTTTCCAAAGCTTTCAATAATATGCAGAAACTAATCCACGCTGTAAAACCACCATACTTTAAAGCAAAACACAATTTACAATGAACTACTATTAAATAAGTCTAACCTGGGATTTAGTATCATCTGCCATATTGTAATAGTATCCCATGTCTAACAAAAAATACAGAAGGGTTACTGGCACTGTCATCATGTTTTATAACTGTTACTTTACAAATACGAAGCTGCGCATTTGAAAACCCCACGGCTCTGGGCGCCAGCCATTCATAATGTATTCAATTTGAACCAAAATGTCAGGAACACCAAGCAGTCAAGTGACAAATATACATATTATCAAAAATTTTGCAATTAGAAATGGCCCCCAAGGTTTTCGTCCAATCAGAGAAACCGGTATTCATTACATAAGTCTCTTGATGCATCGATGATGTATACCAAATACATGGATCATTTGAACAGTATTAGAGATAGAGATCATTAATGATTTTGCATAAATTAAAGATGGCCGTCCATCTTTCCCGCCACTCAGAGGAACTGAAGTGGTTATCCATTGCAAGTCTCTTGATACATCGATGCTGTATACCAAGTTTCGTATAGAACACTTAAATGGTGTCAAAGATATACATCACCGAACATTTTGCATAAATTAAAGATGGCCACCAAGATTTCCGCGCAATCAGAGAAATCAGATCTGTCATCCATCGTAAGTCTATTGATGCATCGATGATGTATACCAAATTTTACATCGAGCACTTGAACGGTATCAGAGATAGAGATCATTAATGATTTTGCATAAATTAAAGATGGCCGCCCATCCTTCCCGCCACTCAGAGGAACTGATTTGGTTATTCATTGCAAGTCTCTTGGTACATCGACGCTGTATACCAAGTTTCATATAGAACACTTAAATAGTATCAGAGATATATATCATTAAAGATTTTGCATAAATTAAAGATGGCCGCCAAGTTTCCAGTGAATCAGGAAAACTAGTTTGGTCATTCCTTTGAAGTTTCTTGATGCATCGATGATCTATACCAAGTTTCACGCTGAACAGCGAAATGGTACCTGAGATACACAAGATTACTGGTTTCGCATAAATTAAAGATGACCACCAAAGTTTCCAGTCAATCGGGTCCAGATTCAATAGGGTTCTGGGTCATCAGCATGTGGATGTACACAGCAAGTTTGGTATTCCTAGGGTAAGTCGTTTTAAAGATATCTTGGTAACGAAAAAGGTGTGGCGGACAGACGAACAGACGCTCCGACGGACGGACGGACGGACGGACGTAAATGTGCCTAACCGTGTAAGGAGGCTGCGTTTAATCATGCAACTGCTCCTAATCATATGAACCATCTTGCGCCTAATTCCGCGTTGCGCCTAATCGTGTCGAAAAATTGCTCCTAATTGTGGAAATGCGCCTATTCGTGTAAGAAATATGGGTCTAATCGTTGAAACGCGCTTATTCGTGGAAATCATTTTGCGCCTAATTATGCGTTGCGCCTAATCGTGTTGAAAATTTGAGTTTAACTGTGGAAATGCGCCTAATCGTGTATAGAGGCTGCGCCTAAACGTGTAGTCATGAAAATGACCTAATATATAGCTGGAATACGGATATAAAAGCGTTGAAATGATCATGATGAAATGTTTTCGAAATCGGCTAATTTCAACCCATACAAAGTAATGAAAATGTAGATATGGAGAAGCGGATCTTCCCCTTGTGTGTGAACAAGTGAAAGCGTTGAAACGAGATGCCCGTCACTGTTTTTGTGATCCTTAGAGATAGTTCTCGCGAGAGTTGGGATAAGGTGTTTGATATGCTCAACTTGGACTTTTCCATTTTTTTCCACCGATCGATGAAAATCCTGCACTTCAATTTTGAAAATTTGAATTCACTAATCAAAAGTCGAAACAGCCAGCATTGCAAATGGTGACCCGCGCAAGAGCCTGTATAATGAGCTGTCATATCTCGCAGCACAATCTGTATATTAAAGGGAGACAACTCAAGTAGTAGGAAAATGTTAAATTGTCTAGGAGTTTTGGGGCGTTTGGGTGTGGGCGCGCCTGCGCAGTCGCGACTTCCGTTCACGTGACTGTGACTGCCGGAAGACGTCACTGCCGCCAAATTTTCTTTCGACAAGTGACCCAGGCGTCACGGTGGCAGTGACGTCATATGGTGACGTCATCAGTGTGCGTGTGTACGTGACTGCACATCGGTGGGGGTGGATTACACAAACTGATGGCGTCATCCTGGAAAAGTTTGAGGGAACTCCCCTCATGTGAGTGACGTCATCAGCCCGCATAATAAGCTGTCATGTCGTGTAGCGCCACAATGTATGTTAAGGGGCGACAACTCGACAGGTAGCGAGCATTTGAAGCGTTGAAGGGCCAGCCCTTTAAGCGTTGAATGGTTTTCGCCACCCGCACTTGAAGCGTTCATTCGTTTTCGCCGATGGGCGTCGAAGGATGTCTAGACGCCTCAGAGGAGCAAGAGTGAAACAGAGGAGGAAGAGTGGACCTGGATTGGACCTGAAGAGCCGAAGCGTTAAAGCGTTCAGACGCTTGGCGTCAATCGTGGCAGTTATGTGCTGAACTGGTGTTTTTAGCGCTGTAGCGATCTACCTTTAGACCGGGCAAAATCTTGCGATCTGATTGATCCAATCAACAATCAATGAAAACAGCGGAATGCCTCCTGTCCAAAACTGTCTGGTGGGGCTGGACGCGCATGCGCACGATTGAGTGCGCATGTGGTATATGGAGAACCAGTGTCGTGAGCGACATGGGATTGCGTCAAACGAAAGCCGGGAGTCAGGCATTCGCCCTGGGGTAAAAAATATCGATTGCTCGTACGCGCAAAGTAGTGGGGAAAGCACAATACGGGTCGTATAGGAAGATGTGGAGCGCGATACAGAGAACCAGTGGACTGAGGAGCATGGAAGCCAGGCATTGGTACCAGAGTAGTATGGGCTGACTGTGCATGCGCGTCCAGCCCCACCAGACAGGTTTGGACAGGAGGCATTCCGCTGTTCTCATTAGTTGTTGATTGGATCAATCAGATCGCAAGATTTTCCCCGGTCTAAAAATAGATCGCTGCAGCGCTATGAACACCAGTTCAGCACACAACTGCCACGATTGACGCCAAGCGTCTGAACGCGTCAACGCTTCGGCTCTTCAGCTCCACTTCTGGTCCCCTCTTTCTCCCATGTTTCAGGGACCGGAGGTGTTGAGGCGTCTAGCCACCCTTCGACGCCCAGCGGCAAAAACGAATGAACGCTTCAAGTTCGGGTGGCGAAAACCATTCAACGCTTAAAGGGCGAGCGCTTCAACGCTTCAAATGCTGGCTATAGTATGAGTTGTCTCCCTTTAGTATGCAGCTGGTGCTGCGATACAGTCGTCTTACGGGATATATGTCGAGTTGTCGCCCCTTAGCATACATTGTGGCGCTACAAGACATGACAGCTTATTATACAAGCTGATGACGTCACTCTCATGAGGGGAGTTCCCTCAAGCTTTTCCAGGATGACGCCACCAGTTTGTGCAATCCACCCCAACCGATGTGCAGTCACGTACACACACACCGTATGACGTCACTGCCACCGTGACCCCTGGGTCACTTCTCGAAAGAAAATTTGACGGCAGTGACGTCTTCCGAAAGTCACGCGACCGGAAGTCGCGACTGCGCAGGCGCACCCACACCCAAGCGCCCCAAAACTTCTAGGCAATTTAACATTTTCCTACTACTTGAGTTGTCTCTCTTTAATATACAGATGGTGCTGCAAGATATGTTAGCTCATTATACAGGCACTTGTGCGGGTCACCATTCGCATTGTTGGCTGTTTCGACTTTTGATTAGTGAATTCAGATTTTCAAAATTGAAGTGCAGGATTTTTCATCGGTCGGTGGAAAAAATTGGAAAAGTCCAAGTTGAGCATATCAAATACCTTATCCCAACTATAGCGAGAACTATTTCTAAGGAGCACAAAAACAGTGAAGGACATCTCGTTTGAACGCTTTCACTTATACACACACAAGGGGAAGATCCGCTTCTCCATATCTACATTTTCATTACTTTGTATGGGTTGAAATTGACCGATTTCGGAAACATTTCATCATGGTCATTTCAACGCTTTTACCTCCTTTTGCAGCATCAGCTCCGAAAATGAAATGATGAATCAGAGCATGGTTTTAGAACAGATTATAACCGATATCCGTGAACTGTTCTTGAGGTTTAGTAGCTTTTCACAAATACAGTCGAAAAACTTGAATTCGGGGTGGACACAGCAATTCAATAAATAACTGTCTGGCTAGGAGTTATATTCTAGCCGCCCATCATGATGTTCCAATCTTCAAATCCGTATTCCCGCTCTATATTAGGTCGCTCTCGTGACTACAAGTTTAGGCGCAGCCTCTATACACGATTAGGCGCATTTCCACATTTAAACGCAAATGTTCTACACGATTAGGCGCAACGCATAATTAGGCGCAAAATGATTTCCACGAATAAGCGCGTTTCAACGATTAGACGCATATTTCTTACACGAATAGGCGCATTTCAACAGTTAGGAGCAAATCTCCTACACGAATAGGCGCATTTCCACAATTAGGAGCAAATTTTCTACACGATTAGGCGTAACGCGGAATTAAGCGCAAGATGGACGTATTATAAGTTGGCGCCCAGTACCCAGTTCACAGTTCAGTATTCAAGTTGCAAAGCGGGGGAGCAGTCAATAATTCGCGGATAATATATTATGGGTTAATAGTGCCATTACAGCACTTATTCGACAATTCATCTTTGGTACATAGACTATACACGTAGAGGGTTAAATTATGGTGCCACTAGTTTTCCGACCCGACACCAGGGGGTGCTGTTCTGAATAAGGAAATGGCCTATACGGCCATTAAATCGAAGAGTTGAGCCCCCATATTTGATACATATACTATACTCATAGAGTGCTACAAAATGGTGCCATTAATTTCTCGATTCGACACCAGGGGGCGCTGCTCTGAATAAGGAAATGAATAAGGAAATGGCCTATACGACCATTATATCGAAGAGTTGAGCCCCCATATTTGGCACATGGACTATACTCATAAAGGGCTACACTATAGTGCCACTAGTTTCCGATCCGATACCAGGGGGTGCTGCTCTGAATAAGGAAATGAATAAGGAAATGGCCTATACGGCCATTAAATCGAAGAGCTGAGGCCCCATATTTGGTACATATGCTCCACTCATAGAGTGCTACAAAATAGTGTCACTAGTTTCCCGATTCGACACCAGGGGCGCTGCTCTGAATAAGGAAATGGCCTATACTACCATTAAATCGAAGAGTTGAGCCCCCATATTAGGTATATGGACTATACTCATAAAGTGCTACAACATGGTGCCACTAGTTTCCAATACGACACCAGGGGGCGCTGTTCTGAATAAGGAAATGGATAAGGAAATGGCCTATACGGCCATTAAATCGAAGCGTTGAGCCCCCATATTTGGTACATGCACTATACTCTCAAAGTGCTACAATATCGTGAAAATAGTTTTCCGATCCGACACCAGGGTGGGCTGTTCTGAACCAGGAAATGAATAAGGAAATGACCTATACGGCCATTAAATCAGAGAGTTGAGCCACATATTTGGCACATCCAATATACTCACAAAGTGCTACAAAATGGTACTACTAGTTTTCCGATCCGCGCTGTTCTGAATAAGGAAATGGCCTATACGGCCATTAAATCGCAGAGTTAAGCCCCCATATTTGATACATATACTATTCTCATAGAGTGCTACAAAATGGTGCCACTAGTTTCCCGATTCGACACCAGGGGGCGCTGTTCTGAATAAGGAAATGAATAAGGAAATGGCCTATACGGCCATTAAATCGCAGAGTTGAGCCCACATATTTGGAACATTTGCTACTGCTACAATATTGTGTCACTAGTTTCTCGATCCGACACCAGGGGGCGCTGGCACCAAATTGTAGCACTTTGTGAGTGCCGTTCCTGTTTACACCTTAAATTAAAAGGTTCACATTAAATCCTTTTCAAATCGTTTCGAGATATTGCTCCACGCATCGAATTTGGCCATAAAAGTACTTACAAACTCGCTTTGAGAATAAAGCATGACCCGTGCAAATCAATGACAACGCCTCATCCTTGTTTGTTTTAAACTTATTTTATTATCTTCAAAACAAATGGATTGGGGGCAAGTTCTTCCAACTTAGTTTCCCCTCTCCAAATATAGGTAAAACAAATTTTGTTAAGAAAGTTAAATAACAATTATAAACTTATACGACGTTACAGTCTCGTTAACTTGTGCAGATCTAACAAATTTGTTAAAGAAAGTCACAGATCACTATTTGAACATATACATTCTTACAGACAATGATAGACAATTGTGAAGGCTACACGTGCAAGGATTGGCGTCTTGGTTTTAAGGATAACAAGAGGCACCCTGATCCACTTCATTGAAACAAACATCTAGCTGAATCGCTGACTATCTTTGATAAATTTTTGGACAGCATTACATACTTGGGTATTGTTAGTTAGCGAGAGAGATGGACTGCCCCACAACAAATGATAGACATTCGTATTTGGCGGTATAGTATAAAGTAATTCCTTTCTTATATTTTCGTAACGCGGACAATATAATAAATAATGTTCGGCATCCTCTGTTGGTTCCCCACATGCGCAATGTCCGGTTTCGTGAAGTTTTATGCTATATAAATCCCCATTAAGCTGACTACAGCCGTGTCGTAACTTCGTTTGACATATATTCATTTTCCTGTATCCAACCGCCTCATCCTTGGAGATACGTGCATTTAATTAACGTGATGGTGAGGAATAAGCAGTAGATGATAACATGCAATGGGTCAATCTCATTTTGTGATAGACTTCTGCTCTATGAACACATGCATGTGTTATGCCAGCTTGGTGCTCCCAAGTAAAATCATCCCTCAGATAATCAGGTTAGACACAACCACCCCTCCAAAATGGAGGTAAAAATGTCGTTTGTGTCCAATGAATTCAAGAATATGGCATCAGATCACAATTAATCACTTCCGGGTCAGTGGCCACGACCTACATTGTTTAGAAATTTGAGAGCAGATCTTTATGGATTTTATGAGCTGCGATTTTTCATCATTTCTGATACATCTGATATTTCAACTTGCAGATGAGTCTTCAAACTGTACTTCCTGGTGTTGATTTGGGCCACTTTGGAAAAAGCATGGTGGATGAAGACATGATCAGTGAAGGGTGAGAAGGCTCCCTGTTTACAAATTGAATGACATTCTGTAGCACCAATCAGCTGTCAGTGGCGGTAATTTGAAATTTCCATGGTCAACATCTGTCAAGACTTCCACTGGTAATGTCCCACAAGGTAAATATTGACATGCCAGGTGGATTTATGCGTTGCGAATTTTCTGGATTTTTGCCGATTTTTAACGCTAATACATAACAAGTAACGGAATTAATAGTAGGCTGATGCCTGTCACCTGACATTTTCACATTTGACCAGAGAACTTTAAATCGTCACTGTGGCTACAGTTTTTACTGGATCAGCCCAATTTTTTCCATGCTGACTCATGAACAACGTACAAATATTAGGGTTGTTTCAAATTTATGTTATTAAATTATTAATAAAATAAAATAAATTTTTTAATTAATTTTAATAAATTCTTTAATTATTAAAAAAAAAATTCTTGCTAAATGTGGTTGAAATAAATATCATACTGATAATGCTGGGTAACATCTCTTGTATTGTTATACCATTTCTGCGACAAAATTGAAACCTTTTGGAGCAAATATAGGCAAAAAATGACTGATTTGTCAGTACTAGGGTCAAATAGTCAATGCCAAATATGACGAGGTTCATTTAACACAGCTGGTAATTATGAGGAAATTAACTTTCAAGATACAATAAAATGTAAATGGAAGAAAGGAAATTCACATAGATACAATTACATGGGTTTTTTTCAAAATCTCGACCTCAGTTCAAATCTTCAATGCTTCAAATCATTTATGCATTAATTCACTTTATATCAGTCTAAAACCACATGAAATTAATAATAAGCATATCACCTGTAAAAACTCAGATGTTTGTTCCACACACAAAGAATTTCCAAAATGCCTTTTGCATTTGTAACTTTAATGAGACAAATAAAATCTGATTAACTGAGTCAACAATTAATCTGACTGTTGATGGTTTCACATTGTGGTGTGTTTATTGTCAGTCACATTTGCATCATAGCAAATACTTTCTCTTCATTCCATTTCCACTATCTCCAGGATTATAAGTTTGTAATTCTCTTTCATATTCATATCAGAGATCTTGTGGGTAGCAAGGAACATGGATTACAAGCACCAAATATTAGCAAGCCCCATACAACCACCCCCCCCCCCCCCACACACACACATCAACTCTGGGAATTTCGCACAGTGTGACTCAGAGGTATGGCCTCCAACTCTGTTGGAAGATAGGCCTTTCTCACTGTAAGTTGCCACTTTAATCTTTCACCAAACAGTTAACAGTTTAAGTGAGGCAACTTCCAGCTGTCCTCATCTTTCATGGTTGCTAACGTAGCAGAGATCAGCAAATGATCATCAGATATGTTGTCATTGAATTTTATTGCCTTTTTTCTTCTATGTTGTGTTTTGACAAGTGTTGCCTGTTTGCAGACATTGCATTCATGGACTTGAAATCTGACACAGAATATATTCCTCAATGTTATTTAGGAGTTTTCTCAGTAATAATAACTGTTTACAAGTAATATGTGCATCTTTCTAATTACTGCCAGCAAGATCTTGGTGAGATGTAGATCCATCCAATTGAACTGACATATATTCTCTATATGGAGTTGTGTATACCATAAACACCTCTATGTTATAT
Organism: Hanleya hanleyi; assembly: GCA_036873755.1. NCBI lineage: Eukaryota > Metazoa > Mollusca > Polyplacophora > Lepidopleurida > Hanleyidae > Hanleya > Hanleya hanleyi. Next base: position 3,359 of record JAVTVY010010550.1, on the reverse strand, counting down.
TTTGGTATGTGTTGTGTACACATTTGTGTATATTGCTGTCACTTATTACAGGATTAAACATGTCTTTGATCTTTGTATCAATATCAAATTTTAATCACATTTGATAGATTACTGGGATGACCCACTGATTACATGGGGAAGTTAACCACTGCCATGAAGGAAATGTTTATCAAATGTAGTCTAAATGAGCAGCTTGTAAACAAAGTATGTTTTGTCACATTTTGAATTTAATTTTTCTGTATTTTTAAATTTTAATTTGAAAAATTTCATAAAAAAGGAATTAAAATAATAAAAAAATAATTTAAAATAGTGTTTAACATATATAGTTAATGCTTTATACTTCTTGTTATAGGCAGAAGGATTGTCGACTTGGTGCTTTTTACCAGATGGAAAAATATGTACAGGTTAGTGAGATATTGTACTTTTTACTTGTACCTCAGTCTTAAGTCATATGGGGCAAACTGAAGGGAAATTATAAAGGGGGTACCCTTGGTATATAGGCTGTAAAATCTCTATCTGTGCATAGTTTTATCTGTGCCTTCTCAAGATTGTTTGGGAATGGGTATGGTTTGTTCAGATGAGAGCATTCCTTATTTTAACAAGGGTTCCATCCCTGACAGGCATCAGATCACAATTAATCACCTCCGGGTCAGTGGCCACGACCTACATTGTTTAGAAATTTGAGAGCAGATCTTTATGGATTTTATGAGCTGCGATTTTTCATCATTTCTGATACATCTGATATTTCAACTTGCAGATGAGTCTTCAAACTGTACTTCCTGGTGTTGATTTGGGCCACTTTGGAAAAAGCATGGTGGATGAAGACATGATCAGTGAAGGGTGAGAAGGCTCCCTGTTTACGAATTGAATGACATTCTGTAGTACCAATCAGCTATCAGTGGCGGTAATTTGAAATTTCCATGGTCAGCATCTGTCAAGACTTCCACTGGTAATGTCCCACAAGGTAAATATTGACATGCCAGGTGGATTTATGCGTTGTGAATTTTCTGGATTTTTGCCGATTTTTAACGCTAATACATAACAAGTAACGGAATTAATAGTAGGCTGATGCCATATATCGAACGAGGAGACATCCGCCATAGGCGACCATGCACAAAAATTCATTCAATATATTAATGTTTTCAGAATGTTTGTACGAATTGAAAATATTGTGAAACATTGATTAAACATGAAAACTCTCAAGGTGTGGATCTTCAAGATATTTTTGGTAAATTATTCACGTACGGGCAAACCAAGCGTGTGCATTGCACGAGAGAACACTGAGTACCTGGATAATGTAAACACCCCGATAGCATACGGGTTACATTGGGGGAATGGCCATGCACGAGAACAGAATCGGATATCTCACATCCTCTGCCCTCTTTTGTAATCTACCAGTGCAGCAGATGGTAGGATTTTCTGTTTCATTAACTGAACATCAATTGCTATAGCAACTAATAAATGTCCCACAGACATCCCCGTAGGATAGTCGTAACTGCGTTATGCAAACTTCAAGGTCCTTCATATCCTTCATGAATAGGCGTCGATTGTTATCGCAGTACAACTCAACTTTAATTCAATTTTAATCTCTCATACATCCACCAGCTGAAGCCGAGTCATTCTGGCAACTTTTATACTCAAATAATCAATATGTTTACTTAAAATGTAATAGCGTTCTACGTTTCAATATATTTAATTACTTGCGAGTAGAGCCCTACGGGCGATACTTTTCTGCAGATAAAGCATGAAACTTAAGCCACCTGGTGTCGGATCGGAAAATTTGTGGCACCATGTTTTAGAACTTTGTGAGGGTAGTCCATGTACCAAATATGGGGGCTCAACTCTTTGATTTAATGGCCGTATAGATCATTTCCTTATTCTTTCCCTTATTCAGAACAGCGCCCCCTGGTATCGGATAAAAAAAATAGGTGTACCATATTGTAGCACTCTACGAGTAAAGTCCATGTACAAAATATGGGGGCTCAACTCTCCGATTTAATGACCGTATAGAACAGCGCCCTCTGGTGTCGGATCGAAAAACCAGTAGCACCATGTTATAGCACATTGCGAGTATATTCCATGTACCAAACACGGGGGCTCAACTTTTTGATTTAAAGGCCGTATAGGCCATTTTTTATTCATTTCCTTATTCAGAACAGCGCCTCCTGGTGTCGGATCGGAAAACTAGTGGTACCATATTGTAGCACTTTATGGGTATGGTCCATGTACCAAATATGGGGGCTCAACTCTTCGATTTAATGGCCGTATAGGCCATTTCTTTATTCGTTTCCTTATTCAGAGCTGCGCCCCCTGGTGTCGAATCGGGAAACCAGTGGAAACATTTTGTAGCACTCTATGAGGATAGTATATGTACCAAATATGGGGGCTCAACTCTTCGATTTAATGGCCGTATAGGCCAATTCCTGTTTCATTTCCCTATTCAGAGCAGCTCCCCCTGGTGTTGAATCGGGAAATTAGTGGCACTATTTTGTAGCACTCTATAAGTAAAGTATATGTACCAAATATGGAGGCTCAACTCTTGGATTTAATGACAGTATAGGCCATTTCCTTATTCATTTCCTTATTCAGAACAGCGCCCCGTGGTGTCGGATCGGAAAACCAGTGACACCATATTGTAACCCCTTACGTGTATAGTCTATATACCAAAGATGAATTGTCTACTAAGTGCCGTAATGGCATTAACCCATAATATATTATCCGAGTATTATTGACTGCTCCCCCGATTTGCAACTTGAATAGTGAACTGTGAACTGGGAACTGGGTCCAACTTAAAATACTTGCAAGATCCTTACGCATTTCCACCATTAAGCGCAAATTACGTACACGATTAGGCGCGGTTCCACCATTAAGCGCAAATTTTCTACACGATTAGGCGCAACACGTTATTAGGCGCAATTTGTTTACACGATTTGGCGCTGACACGATTAGGCGCAAATACACGATTAGGCCCCTCACAACTGTTCACCAACCAGGCTTTAACCCACACAGCCAAAAGAATAGCACAGTAGGTATCGCCAAACGAAAAAGGTGACGAAAACGTCACCTTTTGAGCTGGAGCCATCAACGTATCTCATCATCACCATTAAGTGATGATCATCATCCCCATTAAGTGATGATGGCCATCGTCATTTACTGGTTATGGGACCAGCACGGTCATGACCTATAATTTCGGGTGCTGTACTGGCTCGGCTGATCAGTGTCCAGGACAATAGGAACTGTTGACACTCTCGTGTTCTGGCATTTATAGGCACCGTCGTGATATGACTGAAAAAATGCTGAAAACGACATCAAATCCTACTCACTCACTCACTCACTCGCCTATAATTGGTGATAATATG
>JAVTVY010010549.1:0-45122 GCA_036873755.1 Hanleya hanleyi | reverse complement strand
AATGCAATGTGTGAAACATTTCAGCCCTCTATATCAGCAAGAATGATAAAAAATATTCGAGGAAGCATAACCAACTCCCCATATTTGGGTTCAGAATGGGGGCGGGGTAGGGTTCTGAAAGTGTGCTATAACTACCCATAAGTTGACGATCTGCAACTGTTATCACATATGGGTAACATCTACATAGAAATACCTCTTCAATGAACATGAGAATGAAGAATTTGAAAAAAATCGATTTGAAAATGGACAAAAAGAGACAATAAATTGCTCCTGGGTTATTACGTCACTGTGACGTCACCAAATGATTATTTGACATGTTGTTTGCTTGCTTCAATAGTAGAGCACCTATGTCCAAAGTGTGTGAAGTTTTAGATCTCTAGAGGGAAGCATAAGAAAAATATCCGATGGACCATATCCCACTCCTCAAGTTCGGATTTAGAATAGCAAAAGGGGTAGGATTGAAAGGCGTGGTTTACTACCCTTAAGCTACCGATCTGCAACGGTTATCACATATGGATAACATCTACAGACATATACCTCTTCAAAAAATATTACTAGAATTTTCCACCTCTGTGGTACCAGTTTCGACTCTGGCCCACTTCGAAGTGTGAAAGGAGAAATTAACATGTGTATGAAGATGTGTATTTTCAGATTGTGTGAAAGCCATCGATTTACAGTCATTCTTCTTGCACATAAACTGAGCTACATCACATCTAATGACCAGGCCTCAGCATCAATATGGTGATGGCTCGAACTCATCATCTTTCATAGGTGATGCAACATAGGTTATGCTATGATGAATTCGTTATTTGATGGATTTGGGATGTAACATTTAGTATCAATATATTATATTCGACATACTTTATCGCTCATATACTGCTTTATAAAGCAGACAAGAGACGCGCCCAGAATTGTGTTCATGATCACCATACTCAGATTTTAGTGACATACTGAAGAGAGATATACCCCCCTCATGTTAAAGATCTTAGTGACATACTGAAGGGAGATATACCCCCTCATGTTAAAGACCTTAGTGACACACTGAAGGGAGATATACCCCCTCATGTTAAAGACCTTAGTGACATACTGAAGGGAGATATACCCCCCTCATGTTAAAGACCTTAGTGTGTGCGTCATACATCGTTGACCATAACAGTTCCACACAAAACAGGCTTTAAACAATGATTCTCAATTTAAACTCAATAAAAGGAAATATGGAGTCGTTCTTTGTGAAAACTAACAGCAATAATACATAATTTCTCCCGGCGTTCAGATAGATTTTATTATAGGCTTGATTGAGAAGTAGAAAATAAGTGAGGTCCAGCGAATATTCAGTCATTCAAAGTCTTTACTCGGACGATTGCCTGAGCTCTGCGTTTGAATTTAATTTCCTACCAAATTCAAATTACTAAAATTAATATGGGATCAAATTCACATATTAAAAAACAATTGTCGACTGGGATAAATGTGATAAAACGTTAAATTTGTGTGCAGGAATAGCGGCTATTCAACCTTCCCATTCAGTCGTTTGTTAAAATGATGGCACTCAGCCAGTCAGCAGTGAGACAAAGGCAGTATGCTGATATCATCTGTACAAAAATATTGGGAACAGTACGACCATACCAGGATACATGGAACAGTACAACAAAAATGGGAACAGTACGACAATACTGGAGACAGTGTGACAATACTAGGGACAGAACGACGAACCTGGAACTCTACAACCATACCGGGATGGGTGCCAAAATACTTGGAATGATGCTTCATAGCTGGAGACAGTATGACAGTATTGACAAAAGTATGACAATGGTGGGAACAGTACGACAATACTGGAGACAGTATGACAATACTAGGGACAGAACGACGAACCTGGAACTCTACAACCATACCGGGATGGGTGCCAAAATACTTGGAATGATGCTTCATAGCTGGAGACAGTATGACAGTATTGACAAAAGTATGACAATGGTGGAAACAGTACGACAATACTGGAGACAGTATGACAATACTAGGGACAGAACGACGAACCTGGAACTCTACAACCATACCGGGATGGGTGCCAAAATACTTGGAATGATGCTTCATAGCTGGAGACAGTATGACAGTATTGACAAAAGTATGACAATGGTGGAAACAGTACGACAATACTGGAGACAGTATGACAATACTAGGGACAGAACGACGAACCTGGAACTCTACAACCATACCGGGATGGGTGCCAAAATACTTGGAATGATGCTTCATGGCTGGAGACAGTATGACAGTATTGACAAAAGTATGACAATGGTGGAAACAGTACGACAATACTGGAGACAGTATGACAATACTAGGGACAGAACGACGAACCTGGAACTCTACAACCATACCGGGATGGGTGCCAAAATACTTGGAATGATGCTTCATAGCTGGAGACAGTATGACAGTATTGACAAAAGTATGACAATGGTGGAAACAATACGACAATACAGACAGTATGACAATACTAGGGACAGAACGACGAACCTGAACTCTGGGCTAAACCATACTGATGGGTGCCAAAATACTTGGAATGATGCTTCATAGCTGGAGACAGTATGACAGTATTGACAAAAGTATGACAATGGTGGAAACAATACGACAATTTATTGGGTGACGACTGATTAAAAATACATGTGAATAGGAATTGTTGAGCAATTCAAATACCATAAATTTGCAACACTTCAAGAAACAGGGAGTTTAAGGAGTACGCGGTGACATTCTCACATCCCCTGATCATAAGCGGATAGTGCGACACTGTATCTCTTGGTGATACGGTGTTTAAGGAGGTGATGTGGCAATGTACCCCTTTGATGTTACAGTTTCATAAGGGGGAACTGATACAATGTACACCCTGAACACAAAAACGGCTAATCAGACAAAGTACCCTCTGATGTTAGGGTATCACAAGGGAGTAGTGAGTAATGTTGAGTAAAGTTGATGCTGGGTCCACATCGGGCCTTACAGACTAGTCTTTTGTGTTAAATGCCGTCATTTTCATCTGACGACGATACAGCTCACCAATTCCCAGTGTACGAGTTGTCACAGCGACACAGCTCACCAATTACCAAAATACGAGTTGTCAGAGCATTTCCATCATAGCTCTCTAGATTTGTATCTAATACCCCTTATGCCGGTGCTAGGGGCCGTGTGGTCATGTCATCCAAGTTGCCACATGAACAGGTGCAATAAAGACGTAGCTGAGATACAACACATATCATGAATCGTTAGATTCTTGGTATGTGCTTTAAAATAGGTTAACCAGAAGACTATACTGTGAAGTCATGTGGCTCTGTCATTATGTCGGCACCTCTTCCCACTTCCCTTATATGCGTTGTAATGTATCTACTTATAGGGGTAGTCAGGCAAAGTAACTCCTGATGTTACAGTGTCATATAGGGGTAGTCAGGCAAAGTAACTCCTGATGTTACAGTGTCATATAGGGGTAGTCAGGCAAAGTAACTCCTGTTGTTACAGTGTCATATAGGGGTAGTCAGGCAAAGTCACTCCTGATGTTACAGTGTCATATAGGGGTAGTCAGGCAAAGTAACTCCTGTTGTTACAGTGTCATATAGGGGTAGTCAGGCAAAGTCACTCCTGATGTTACAGTGTCATATAGGGGTAGTCAGGCAAAGTAACTCCTGATGTTACAGTGTCATATAGGGGTAGTCAGGCAAAGTAACTCCTGATGTTACAGTGTCATATAGGGGTAGTCAGGCAAAGTAACTCCTGTTGTTACAGTGTCATATAGGGGTAGTCAGGCAAAGTCACTCCTGATGTTACAGTGTCATATAGGGGTAGTCAGGCAAATTAACCCTTGATGTTACAGTGTCATAGGCGGGTAGTCAGACGTAGTACCCCTAAAGTTCCAGTAGGCCTAATATAAGAGGGTAATGTCATGCTACAGTTTCTAAAGGAGGCAGCCAGACAATGCTATCCTAATGTTACAGTGTCATAAGCGGGGAGTCAGACAAAGTCTCCCTGTTGTTAGAGTCAGGAGGAGATAAGGGGACAAATGACTGCCAGATGTTACAGTGCCATAAAAGGGAAGTGAGGCAATGTAGGCCACCTGCTGATGTTTCAAGTAACAGTGTCATAAGGGAATAAGGGAATAATAGATTACCTGATGTTACAGTGCCACAATATAGATAAACGGCTACATTGGTTCTTAGGCTGCACCCTCTGGTAAGAGACTACTGCATACATGGTGTGCTATTATCTCACATGTATTTATTTATCTTTCAGTGTGTTTGCTGTGCGGAGATCTTAGTGCCAAGCTACTCGAATGCTGCAAACTCTGCAAGCCGAAAAAGTTTGATTTATCCCGGCCTTGTCTTGGTACATGTGAGGGACAGAATATCAATATTATAAACGAGTTGCAGTTACGATTTCAAAACTTGAATAAATCCACAACCGAGCTCAAAGAATATTTCGTAAGTAAACTAACACTTACTAATAGAGAACCACTTTATGGGCAAACAAAGTGTTTCAATATTGAGTGTTACCTCGGACATCCTGGAATTGGCGGTCTATACCTAGTAGGATTATTAAGCGTCGCGTAACAATATTAAAGCTACACAATGACAGATAAATCGAGCTATACCAAGGTGCCATTAAAAGTTACTTAAACCTTTACGCTCAAATTATAGACACTCCCTTCCCATCGTCTGGCCCTCAGACGTACTTTATAACATAGCGGAGATATGGCCTGTCACGGTGGGACCCCCATTGTCTCCTGTGCTAAATTATTGTTTAATTCCCTACTTCCCTAAAAACTATAGACGAGACGCGAAAATTAGTAACCTGGAATTTGAGGTGTGGGTTTGAATGAAGAGTGTTAACATATGAACTGAGGTAAATCCAAACCAACCCACGCTCAGCCAAGTCGAAATGATGGTTGACAAAATGATGGTTGAATGGTGACGGTGTTGGTTGGAAGTATGAACTAGTACATAAACTCACTTTTTATGGCAAATTCAGGTAATTTTATGATGTGCATTAACAGGTCAATAATGATCAGCTCAGAACTGTTCAGTTCCAACTTTTCAAATCTCACAATTGTTATGTTCTGTTGCTAGTCATTCTATTTTCGTATATTAAAATGTTTTGTTTATTTTCAGAAAAATAATAGACCTGATGCTACTGATTACAGTAAACACCCGGAATTAACTTGTTATGAGCTCTCACGGAAATTGATCCGACCCATCAGGGGTAGAAAGGTAAAACCGTTCAGATTGATGTCTTTAATTAACGCTCAGGTATACTTATTGGCGAAAAGCGTGACCATCGGATGAGAAAAGAGAAAAATCATACACACTTCCGACAATATGTGCGCCAGGTCATTTAGCACAGGAATTCAGAATATCCTATTTTCCTATTCAGACATTAGTAAGGTGACTAACTGGTGAGGCACCGAACCATTTATAATGGGTGATTGAGTGATGAAGCAATCAATAAAATGTCTATCGAAAATCCAATTTAATAAAGATTATCATTTCTAGTCATTTTGATCTCAATTTACAAATAAGGTATTATTACACTCAAATTATTGACATTATACCCGACCGCCTCCTCCCCTCCCCCTCTCCATCGGATGCAGGGATGTAGGGCAGGGGCAGATATGCACACTGGATAGAGGAAATGTGTTTTTCAGATGTCCTCTCCAAATAACTCCGTTTCAGCTGTAAATGCCCATACGTGTGCGCCTACGGAAGAAGTAGATCACAAGGACACATACCATATAAACATGTATCTACTTGGGATTCCTCATCTTGATCTCATTGGACACCTTAGTTCATCTGCTCTCGTATTAATACGCTTATAAGCAGAAATTGTCAGAAGATAACCATTGGAAAGCCACTTTAGTTGTTTTTTAGTACGCTAGCTCCCGGCCTAAGATAAATTATATTCGCCTTGTTAGAAAAGCTGGAACTGTCGGTGTATGGACCATACAAGTTTGCAAGGATAATTAACGTGCCATTAATTGCTAAGCTAATTATCAAGTAATTTTCGCAAGGATCGTTGAAAAATTTGTCAAGTTTATAATCGAAATTGTCATTAAAAATAATCAAGAGGTCACAGCATTTAGTTCAGAAAGGACATGTCCAGTCATTTGAACCCCATTCGGATTTAATATTACTTACAGTTCTTGTGTTAGCATCTGTATCCTGCAAGCAAATTATTGAGTGTTTTTTACGCAGATAGTTGAAGGCCTCGCCCCGTTTTTTTAATCAGTCAATCCTTGACAGTTCACAGAAACTATATTCACTGTGTCAGTCATGGGTTGAATGTTTGTCCCATGATGATATAATTGTTGCATTCGATTCAACCTTATCATAATGTACCATTAGTGTTTTTGACAACGTTCTAGAAATAATTCTGACACAAGGGCTTGGAATGGCCGGCCGCTGAAACATTCTACATAATTCGTCAAGAACAAATCTGCCAGATATAGTCTACGTATGGTTGACGAGAGGGCACTAATAGTTAGTATATGACGGGTTATGAGTGTGAATAGAGAATATAGGAGAGACAGGACTATCAGAAATGCTTGGTGTTAGAGACATGTATACATGGAATACAAGTGTCAAATCCGACATTCAGACTTCCGTAATCGTCCATAATCAAAGGGCTTTATTCACACGACACCATATAATACCTTATTCAGGCGAAACAATAGCAAACAAATTTATTTATTTATTTATTTATTTATTTATTTGACCAATATTTAACCAGGAATAGTCCTTCAGGCCAGGCCTGCTCTTCCAGGAGGTCCTGACATATAACATAGATGGACAAGTAATACATATGTACATTGGACAAGACACAAATAAGATAACAGTAAACTAAAACATGGAAAGTAAAGCATTATAAAATAATAAAACAACAAGAACCGGTAGAATAAATCACTAAAACTATACAGTAGTTAAAATTTGCCGCCTGAGATGAAATTTAAAACTTTGAATCTTTTCAGCATTTTTAAGAACAAATGGCAGGTTATTCCAACATTTGGCACCTTGAAATATAAAAGTTCTGTTATAAAAAGTGGATAAGCCTCCCACGATATGTAAGTCGTTACGCTGCCGTGTGGGATACCTATGCACATCGGTGTTTCTTTGAAATTTATCACAGATGTATTCCGGCAAAAGCCTGTTAAGAGCCTTGTACATAAAACATAATCTTTGAAATTTTATCCTATCACATACACTCATAAAATTTACCGTTTTAAGAATATCTTTAACATGCATATTGCGATCAAACTTAATATTTAAAATTGTTCTTGCCGCTCTCGTTTGCAGTTTCTGTAATCTATCAAGTTGTGATTTGGAAGAATTACCCCATACTAGACAACAATAATCTAAGTGCGGCTGGATAATAGCATTATATATATGTCTAGCAGTCTCTTGAGAAACAAAACGTCTAACCCTCCTGAATACACCAATCCTGCTAGAAATAATAGTTTTGTTAAGTGGTCATTGTAGGTTAAACTGTTATCGACAATAATTCCGAGGTATTTTGCAGATTCTACCTCTTCTAAAACATTATCTCCGACTTTGACCTTGACTCCATACCAGTACTTTTGATTCTATGAAGTCTTTTCTTACTGCCCAGCAACATCACATTTGTTTTTGTTACATTTAATGACAATCTGTTCATCTGCAGCGAGGTAGTCACATTGTTCATGTCGTGAGACAGTTTCTCATTGATAACAATAGTGTCCTTATGGGTAAAATAAATTGCTGTGTCATCAGCGTACATGTTTAGCTTGCAGTGGTCAATTGCTTCAGGTAGGTCATTGATATAGATTAAAAATAAAAGAGGACCAACTATAGAACCCTGAGGGACCCCGGTCTTCAACAGTAAAGGATCTGACTTGACTCCATCCATAGATGTTACCGTACCTGTTTTCTCTCTGTCAGATATGACGTGAACCAATTCACAGCACCGTGAGATATACCATACAATTTAAGTTTGCTAAGAAGTATATCATGATCAACTGTATCGAATGCTTTCTTAAGATCGAGGAAAATAATACCAGTTACCTTTCCATTATTCATACCTTGTAACCAGTCGTCAGTAACATTTAGTAGCGTAGATTGAGTTGAGTGTATTGATCTGAAACCCGATTGGCACTTATTTAGCAATTTGTTATCATTTAAGTAATTATAAATCTGAATATGTACAGATCTCTCTAGAATTTTACCTAATATTGATAGTACAGAAATAGGTCTATAGTTGTCCGGATCGGTAGTGTTTCCAGATTTATGTACAGCAGATACCCGTGCGAACCTCCACTCATCCGGTACAACACCGGTTGTGAGAGACATGTTAAACAGATAACACAGACTATCTGTGATCACAGGTACAGCGTCTTTCAGTAATCTAGGGTGTATACCATCAATACCAGTGGCCTTGTCTACTTTAAATTGTGAAAGGCCATCTTCAACAAATTTTCTGCTAATAGTTTGGAATTCAAATCCATGTAAGCATAAATAAATAAAGAAACCCAGGTATAAGTTTTCAGTGCTGACAACAATAATACATCATGAAGTTAAACGTCATTGAATTGTTTGTTTATAGGTCTGCAGAAGTATCACGGACGGACAGATACAGGCCATAAAAGGTATCGTTGAAAGGTATATGCTATGTCTGGATTATCTCCAGCAGGAAGAGGACTGTATAAAGAGCAAGAAACCATATACATCCATTGATATTCCCTGGAACACATCACTGGCCAGATCTGCCCTAAGTCTATCAAACGATATACTATGCGCTATCTGCAGAGCCGGAGTGAAGTCGAAGTCACCAAGAATGCGCAATGTGAAAATTATGTTAGACCCCGACAGCGTTAATTCTTACAGCGTCCGACAGTATCGCTTGGTGGATAGTTTCTCCAATTTCACCAATATAATTATGAAATGCTTAAACACACACAAGTCAGCAAGACGAGCTAAACAACGGTGCAGAAAAGAAACCGTGAAAGGGCGAGGGAAAGGGAAAACGACGACAAGATGCAAGAGAAAGGGACGTAAACAGGATAAAGGAAGACAGGGGAAGGGAAAGAGAAAGGGAAAGAAAAATGAGAAAGAAAAGGGAAAGAGAAAGGAAAAGGGGAAGGGAAAGAGAAAGGAAAAAGAAAAGGGAAAGAGGAAGAAAAAGGAAAAGGGACACGAGGAGGGAAAAGGAAAGGGAAGAAGAAAGGGAAAGAGACAAAAGGATGGTCAAATAAATAATGGAAACCCGAAAAGAAATAGCCGCAAATCAAAAGTTTCTAAGTCATCATAATTTCCACATTATTTTAAAATTACTTAAACCCTAATCGATACATGGTTTCGCGTCACCCATTCGTTCACATATACTTATCAAGCGCTTTGTCAATTCTCATTGCAAACTTGTCCAGTCTCAAAAATGACGGTCAAATTACTTATGAAATCACATATTGGTCAAGATGGTTAAGTTAGTTTTTGGCAGCTGGCTTGGTAAAGCTCACATTAGACAAGCTTCACATACTGGAGACATGCATGCTGTTGAAATGGTCTATCACTCTGGTCGGCATACTATGGAGTTGTTAATTCTCTGTCACTATGGGCATATGCTTTGTAAACTTTATAGCCTACCTCCACAGTCATGTATATTGGCGACATGCTGTGAAAATTTTATGACCTGCAACTATGCCCATATTGTCGACATGCTGTGAAATCAGTACAGATTTGTTATACTATATACATGGTCATATTGCCGACATGTTGTGAAAACACCCCAGATCTTTCTATGGTTATATAGGCGACATGCTGTGAAAACAATACTATGTTACTATGCAAGGCCATATGGGGGGTATGCTGTGAAAAGCCTCATAAATAACTATGCAATACTGACGAGAGATTGTAAAAACTCATAGTTCTGTCATATTGATGGTATTGTGTTGTAATTTTGCTCTGTTATTTCGATGACAGGTTGTAAAATGTTGTAGTACTGTCATATTGACTATATTTTGTTGACAATATTATCTGGTTTCATAAACCCTCATATTGATGACTTTGAAGACTCAGTTCTTTCACATCGAAGGCAGTGTGTTTTCGCTGTTACCCGATATGCCAGCTTTGCATATCTAGTCTTGGCTAGCTCTGTTGGATTAGTTACAATGCGCGTATTAAGAGAGTTACCTTTGCTACAATCGTCTAGTCCGTCATCCATAATTCAGCCGTCGTCCATTAAAGAATATCCTCGTCCATAATCCAAAAACATATTCCATATTCCATATAACATATTAGCACCAAATTCAAAAGGACAATAATATCCCCGTGTTAGATTCACGCGGATATTATTTTATGGACGACGACTGACTATTGAATATCGGACCTGACGACTACTATAAGGTATCTGGTCTGACTGCTGTCAGAGATGGAAGACTATCTCTGGTATGACTGCTGTCAGAGATGGAAGACTATCTCTTGTATGACTGCTGTCAGAGATGGAAGACTATCTCTTGTATGACTGCTGTCAGAGATGGAAGACTATCTCTTGTATGACTGCTGTCAGAGATGGAAGACTATCTCTGTATGACTGCTGTCAGAGATGGAAGACTATCTCTTGTATGACTGCTGTCAGAGATGGAAGACTATCTCTTGTATGACTGCTGTCAGAGATGGAAGACTATCTCTTGTATGACTGCTGTCAGAGATGGAAGACTATCTCTTGTATGACTGCTGTCAGAGATGAAAGACTCTTCATGTAAATAAGTCGAAAATTATGGTTATCAGGAGGGGTGGACGTTTCCTCATTAGTTTACCGTTTGTCGATGAAAATAAAAAAAACATTTCCTTTTTTGGATATTCCAGTATAGTCTTCGCTCGCGGGAGGTGGGGTGGGAATGCTCAAGCTACATTTGCAGTTCAGCGTGAAAAGCAGTTTTTAAGCTTAAAGCATTTGCAGTCATTTTTACCTCGCAGTAGGTTAGAATTATTTGACAAACTTTTCGTGCGATTACTTGAATTATGGAGATCTGGGGATGTGAAAATGTTTCAACTGAGTGTGTGCGTCTGTAATATTGTATATCTTGATGAATGTAGTCACGGACATAGGGTTGTGGAAATATTCATTGCTAAATTTATTCCTAAAGACAAGTGTATGGTGGAAATAAAATGAAAGTTCATGTTTCTAGCTTCATGACATGATAATGGAATGCGATAAGGAGGGTGGGGTGGGGGTGTATGGGGATGGGCATGGTCTTGCACAACTCTTTTGATTAACATATATCTCTTTGTTTACAAGTTGAAGCACATTGTTTATGCTACTGTAGGGCTTTATATATAAGTTGTTCTGAGGGGGACTGTGGCCATAAGTTAATCCCATGTCAGTATCCAGATGATTGCCACTGCTTATGCAGGTGATGTAATGGATGTAACTTAGTATTCACCAGGATGTCACGTGGGCTCTTATTCTTGGAGCAATAACTGGTCTCGAGTCAAATGATAGTTTCTTTAACTTGGACCGGAGTTCTTTGTATTCTTCTTTGAGGATGCGAGCTATTTCAACATTACTTCTGTTGTACTGAATAACAAATGGCATGATCTCTCTTTTGGACAGCTTACCAGCATCTATGTTCATACCAAACGATTGTCGCGTTTCGCTTATCGCCCGGCGGTTGTCGGTTTCTTCCAGACTGCCAAGCGTCAGTATTTTCTCTATTGGCAAGATCTTGAAATGTTATTTAAACGAATGACCTAGAAGATTAAAATTGTCATTCATTGGATCTTCGTTCTTCAAGAATAAGTCTGATTTATGACGTGTTGTTCATATTCTGAAAGCATTTTTGGTTTCTCCGACATATTGTGTTAGGCATTCGTCACACGTTATGAGATAAATCAAGTTGTCAGAGTCGAAGTTGAGACATTTCCTCATTTGGTATTCACTTTTGAAAGTAGAACGCTCGGCGATAAGTGAGTTATGTTTACATTGCTTTTTCAAACATAATCACCGTACCTTGGTCCATTCATTTGATCCTAATAGGTGCAGAGTCGCGTATGTCCATGTAATGTCTGGGATTATCGAGTAGCCACTGGTCTTCCTTGCTATAATTTTCTCTATACACTATAATTATAGCAAGGAAGACCAGTGGCTACTCGATAATCCCTCATCCGCTGATTTGATCACGATTTTATGATCGTGGCGTAATTTTGATAAAGAGCGGGGTTCCGAAAAAAAGTGTCAAAATGAAATATTACGGATAAGTGTGGTAGAATAAGTACCTTATTTTCTCTATAAAGATATAAAGCCTACGGAGCCGTAAAAGGGACATGGAAATTATTTTTTTCAGCCCCTATTTTTTTTTAAGTCGTTATAACGACTTAATCCACCAATGAAATTCCGTCTTACTTCTGCCGCTTTTATTTTGTTAGCTGACAACTCCCCGGTGAAACAGCGTTTAGATAGGCACTATCAAGGGCAGATCTACGGGGGGTGGGGTCAGGGGGTCCCGCCCCCCCCATTAGACCTGTAAAAAAAAAATGAGAGAGAGATCAGCGAACCCTGGAATTTCACGTAGAAATAATATCTTGAAATTATATGTAAAATAAACGAATGTGGATTATGTAATCAGAGTATCTATTGATATATTAAACAGACATCTATTTATGTGGTTTGTGAGCGTACTATATTTCGATGTTGAATATGCAAACATTATGGCTACGAGCGCTCCACGTGTGAAGTGTTAGTCCTGATTTGTATGTGTTTTACCAGAATGTCAAATGGGGGCATACGGTCTGATACTTTTCAATATCGATGCGTGCTTATGCGAAACAAAAGTGAAAGTTAATCTACATACATTATGTTCGATTTATTTTGTTTTGGTGCATTTTGACGGTATATTTTCTGTTTGTTTTGAATGAACATTAAACCGTTGCTCGATCCGGAGCTCAGTTCCCACTCTCATGTTTTTGATTGCATGGGTCTCTCCATTTTTCATAACTGGATGTAAAACTCCATAAGTTCAGTCTTGTTCAATCTATGAACGGCTCTCCAAGAAAGTGTCGAATTTACGCATGCAAACGCTGTGTTGTGGTGCATTATGATAGTAGGATTACGGCACTTGTATCACATGTGTTATTCTCTGCGAAAAATCATCAAAACTATAATCCAGTGTTTACCCCTCAACCCATCCCACCCCTCTCCCCCGGCTCCGCCGTGCCTGAATAGGTGTCAGTAAAATCCGTCTGCATTTCACATTTTTTCACTTGGCTGTTTAGGAGTGGACTACGGCTACCTATACAATTATCAGCATGTCTGACCCATTTTTAATTCTTTGAAGTGAGCCGCCATACCGCCCGAGCCAACGCTACAAGCTCCTCAATTATCTGTAATGGAGGGTGGCGAGCAAAACAATTTTGGCGATATTATCGGACCAACACAGAGAAGCCATGTGAATTGGCAGGTTTGGGCATAGAGTCATAGGGTTGCCTTTTAGTCGGCAGACGTCGTCAACTTTTCTCACCTCTATAGCCTACATATCTCTCCAATTTATCCAAAGTTTATTACTTCAATGGCATTATCAGACTTCATACTGCATATCTAAACGCTGTTTTGAGGGCAGTTGTCAGTTAACAAAATAAAAGCTGCAGAAGTAAGACGGAATTTCATTGGTGGATTAAGTCGTTATAACGACTTAATAAATCGTTCTAACGACTTAATGCTGCAATTTCATTGATCAATTAAGTCGTTATAACGACATAATAATAAAAAAATAATAATAAAAAAAAATAGCCCCTATTTTTTTTTTTTTTTTTTTAAGTCGTTATAACGACTTAAAAAAAAAAAAAAATAAGTCGTTATAACGACTTAAAAAAAAAAAAAAATAGGGGCTGAAAAAAATAATTTCCATGTCCCTTTTACGGCTCCGTAAAAGCCAGACCAGCACCAAAACAGACTTTACAACAACATATTCGTTGAGTCAATAACTAGTAGTTATATTTGGACATATATTTCTATAAAACTGAACCCGGCCTTCTCTCTCATCGACTTTAAGACAAAAGAGATGATAACAATTTCGACATCAAGAACCACCCCTTTCTGGACAGAAATATTCCAGTGGGATCTGCATATGGCGCTAGATCCTGTGTTAAATGTGACCATTTTAATCAACGTCACAAAACACTATTTCAGAAACTTATACCACCAAGCGCCTCCACTCAAAGTTTCTCGGATTGGGCGATACATATCGCATGCTGACAGCAAATATGTTATGTTTCGTAACTTGTATCTAATTCCGCTTAACCCGGGGCTAGGGGCCGTATGAACCCATGCACTTCGAGATCCTCATGGTGCTCATATGAACAGGCGCAATCAAAGCGTGACTGAGATACAACATTCTCTACAACGAGTATCATATGGATGATAATATGGTATATGAATATCATATGGTTGTAGATGTTGCTCCAAACATCTCGATTGGAAACATTTGAAGATGGGCGAAACGGTGGATGTGTTGACACTGCGTCGACATTTAACGGACATGTATTCCGATGAAATTTCGACACTGCTGGACATGATGAGAAATCAAGTCTTCAGAAGTAGTAAGCGGAAGATCGACTTCTGTGTCACATTGTCGGACGATGATATCAACAATCTAACGGGGATTTCCCGACAGCAACTGGATACTTTAGTAGAGAGCACCATATCATTGAAGTCATCTGCATCACGGACACCTCGGGAAGCTTCTGGTCTCCCCCATAGGTTTGTATACATTTTAAGATATGCTAGACTTTTGCGTGGGTATACAAACTGGTATTTCGTTGAGAAGATCAACATTTTCATGAGCCCGCAGGGCGAGTGAAAATATTCATGTTCAAGGCCAAAGCCAACCTGTATATCCACGCAAAAGATTGGTATAACGAATTTATCACATTGAAGAATCATCTTCCTCCTTGGTTTAACATTTTTCATCAACCCGAAAGAAGACAGGCATAAATCAACGTTGAACAATGTAAGTCAGACAGCTTTGATTCCTCTTCATATATTCTGATGAACAATAAACTGGATGAAATACTTAGCTGGCATTCTGATGTTCCTGCGTATGCGGTATGTAAAGCTTCTGATGATAATTATTTTTCACCTTCATCCACAAATTATTAAGCACTTTATTAAGCGGTACTCGCGCAAATAAACTAGCGCAGACAAATTCGACGAAACCGACTGTGTTTGCAGGTCTTGTACGGGCGTCCTCGACTGCGTTGGTATACGGGCACACGTGTCATCGAAAGCATTGGTATACGAGAAATCTTAATTGGTATACCAGGGTCTGACACATTAGGGTAATTAACCAATCAAAACCCTACAATTTACTCTGAAATGTGATAAATATTTATCCACCAATGTAACACAAGTCTATAATTACGTAATACCACACTGCTGTGGTATATTACGTATTGCATGCTTGGTATCCGGTGTCCATAAATGAGAAAACGTTGCAAAGTATTAAATTGTATGACTTCCATTGCAGATTCTTTGCTATCCTGTGTGGATTTGAGAAGAGGACCCAGGTCAGCAGAATTATACAGTCTGCAAGGCGGGCATTATTCGAGGACTTCGTCCCGCAAAGTTTCGGAATTGGTTATGCCACGAGAGGAAAGATAACAGAGAACCACAGTCTTTGCCACGGAACTTTTAGTCAGTGACTTTCGGAATCTGTGATCCTCATTCTTGTTGGCTCCTACGTACATGTACAGAAAAGCCACCAGTGTCAGTATCAGCGCCGATGTTTCAGTTTGCAGAAGCAGAGGCCTTTGATCAAGTGTATGGTCATCACAGCTACCGACGGTTACATAATCGGGGTGATTGGTGCTTACATGGCAGACAGCAGGAACAACGACGCAAACATCACCGTTAGAACACCGACAACATGCTGGACTGGTTAAATGAAGATAATATTCTCATTTTGGATAGAGGTTGCCCCGATTCTCTCCCGTTCCTCCAAGACTGCTTTACACACAATGTCACCCGTATTTCTGGGAAGTTAGATAAACAGTTCAAGACGGAATTAGTAAACAAGTCCAGACTGGTTACGAAGGTACGATTGGCCGTGAAATCCGTCAATGGACGGTTGAAGGAATGGAGGTATTTGGATCGTGCCATTCCTAATCATTGCGGCCATCTGCAATAAATATCGACCCACATTGACGGCTTCACAGAAGAAAAACTCCGACAGCGTCTGACGAATGCTGAAAAGAGCATCCAAATATATTCACGTCGAAAATGGAGTCAGGTTAAACAAGTGTTGTAAAGGCGGTGACGCAAATGGACCCGCCTCGAAGCCAAGTAGATTGCGCCAGATTTCCACATTTGTCAGCTTTAACATTCGGGGATTATCAGTTGAAGCAAGCTCCAAACTATATTAATCAACATATTTGTGATGGCGCCTTCCTGATTCTCCTCAACGACGCTGCTGATGATCTGATACACGCTAGAATCTAGTCACGATACACATCAGCAAATAGTACAACATTTGGATGGAATATTCAACGGAAGTCACTGCATGGTAATGAGGATATACGGTTGGAGCTCGGACTGTTGGTTGCTGTGTACACATATATAGCCTGGCATCTGGTATTTGAGTTATGTGTGTCTCAACAATCCCCAGCCCAGTTTTGACAAACTGACACCAACAGTAAAAGATGCAGCTGATGTTAGGGAATAGGACCTGTTTACGGGGTCGGACAGTGAGTAACGCGTGTACGTAATATACTGAATCTACAAAGGGGAACCCCTCATGTAAAAACGTTGTGCGCACCCCTGACCAGAGTACATATTGCACCATTTAAGAGAACATGATAGGAACATTGTTGTGTGCTATGACGTGATTTCAGAAATGCTATGGTAAACGGTGGAGATATCCTTATATTTGATTCACTCCATATTTGGATGTCATGTACACATAAGACTGATGATGTGATTTGCTATGACGAATGTCATGCTGAATATAGTAGATCTTGTGATCCTTGATAAATAAATGGGTATTGCCTCGTACAAGTGTATCATATCGCAAAATAATAATTATTGAAAAATATCTATATATTTGTTATGTTTTCACTGACATTCGTGGTACACGTTGTGATATAATATATACATAGCGACCAATTGTAACTGGTACAAATAATAACATTACGAACATGTAACGATCTCCCACCAAAGAGTCAATTTTTCTCACCTGATTAATGTGAAACGCTGACTGAGAACAGTGTGACCGTATTCATGAGGCGGAGCCTGTAAGATATGTAGCAATCCACCCAATCTCACTGTATCTTCAATCCAGTGAACTTTGTCGTGACCGACAAAAAACATACCAGGGTCAATTTTGGGGATAACTTTCAAGCATCTGATATTAGAAGTTATTTTAATTTTGTCTATACAAGTCCGTTCACTGGATGGAAGAAGGTCCGAAATTTGGAGTTTGATGAAGTAAAATTTGGATGTTAACAATTCAACACATCGTGCAGTTGTTTGAATGCTTTTCCTGGCTCATCAGGTTTATTGTTCACCGATGTTAAGGAGAACTTTCTTGAACAACTGGGAAGATCCTCTGTAGTTCTTAGGATGGTAGGTAGAATCCTCAGTGGTAGTATTCTGCTGGTGGACTGTTACATGTTATTCGACGAATATATGTAGGTTTATTGTTTTGGTGGGAAATGTAAGCCGCATGACGTCAGGCATTACGGGTGATTTTTCTGGGTATTCTTGCATTTACCAGGTTTACCCCATGTTGATGCCTTTACTCCATCAGACAGCCTCATGGTTTACGCCATGTTGATGCCTTTACTCCATCAGACAGCCTCATGGTTTACGCCATGTTGATGCCTTTACTCCATCAGACAGCCTCATGGTTTACGCCATGTTGATGCCTTTACTCCATCAGACAGCCTCATGGTTTACGCCATGTTGATGCCTTTACTCCATCACACGTCCTCGATGCTTATCCATTAGGATCAGATGTGTTATTTGTTTCAGCTGATCTGTCATCACAGCTCCCGAGCTAGCGTATCTAATTCCGCTTGAGCTGGTGGTAGGGACTGTGTGGATACTTCATAGTCCCCACATGAACAGCTGTAATAAAAGCGAAGCTGCGATACTAAGGCTACGTCCGAGAATCCACCGTATTATCGGGTCTGAATGTCAGATGCCGAAGGAAGCTGTCCTGCAGAGTCATATGGTTGCTGTTTAGTCACAAGATGTCATCAGATTTTCCCACCGCTTGCATATCGTTCCAATTTATCACCTGTATTGATAGGATTCTGCTGGTGGACGGATAGTCCCCGAGGCCCGACCTCTGTACATGTTATTCGACAAATATATATAGGGTTATTGATTTGGTGGCAAATGTAAGCCATACGGCGTCGGGCATTTCAGGTGAGTTTTTCTGAGTATTCTTGCATTTACCAGGTTTACCCTATGTTGGGGCCTTTACTCTATCAGACGTCCGCGATGCTATGATTATTATGGATTAAGAATACTGATCAGCGATACGGATTTTATATTTTTGGAACATCATGATGTCTTTTCGGCATCATTGAAAACTGTTGACCGCTTCTCTCTTGCAGGAAACCAGCTTATGTTTATGTATACTATGATTGTCTTTTTGAATTTGGTGCTAATACTGTTATATGGAATAGGTCTTTGGATTATGGACGCGGATATTCTTTAATGGACGACGGCTGAATTATGAATGACGGACTAGACGCTTGTAATTCCATTAGAATCAGATGTGTTATTTGTTTGAGCTGATCTGTCATCACAGCTTCCGAGCTAGCATATCTAATTCCACTTAAGCCGGTGCTAGGGGACGCGTGGATAATTCATAGTCTCCACATGAACAGTTGCAATAAAAGCGCAGCTGAGATACTAAGGCTACGCCCGAGAATCCACCGTATTCTCAGATCTGAATGTCACGTGCCGAAGGAAGCTTTCCTGCAGAGTCATATGGTTGATTTTTAGTAACAGACGGCTTCAGTTTTTCCCATCTCTTGCATATCACTCCAATTGATTACCTGTATTGATGGGGTTCTGCTGGTGGACTGATAGTCCCCGAAGCCCAACCTCTTTAAATGTTATTCGACAAATATATGTAGGGTTATTGTTTTGGTGGGAAATTTAAGCCGTGCGACGTCGGGCATTACAGGTTAGTTCTTCTGGGTATTCTTGCATTTGCCAGGTTCACCTCATGTCGAGGCCTTTACTTCATCAGACGTCCGCGATGCTCATCCATTAAGATCAGATAAGTTATATGTTTGAGCTGATCTGTCATCACAGCTCCTGAGCTAGCGTATCTAAAACCGTTTAAGCTGGTGCTAGTATCCGTGATACTTTATAGTCTCCACTGGAGCCGCTGCAATAAAATCGCGGCTGAGATACTGAGGCTATTCTCGGGTCTGAATGTGGGGTCCCGAGAGAAATATGGTTGCTTTTTAGTCGTTTTTCGCATCTCTTGCATATCGCCCAAATTACCAAGTCTATGTAAAAACTGCTAGCATATGAACACTTGAACTAGATTAAACACCAAGACGTTTCTATGAGATATCACAAACTAAAATCAATAAAAGGAGTTTTAACCAGTAATACAATCTAGAAAAATAAAAATTAAGCTACACAAGAAAACAATGCATACAAAACCTGAAAAGAAAGTGTAAAATAGTTAGATCAGAAAAAAGAGATAAATATCACATGATGGTACAGTCGTTGGCTAGAAGCTTTGGACCCAGCGACATTGAGGTATATTGTAAAAAACATATAGGATCTAGTTCACATGTAACTTACTGTTTTTAGGTGTGTCATTAAAAAACGATATCGCATTCCTGATAACCATATTAACAATGTGATTATTGCTAATTATATAACATTTGTGTCAATAACATCGAGCTAACCGTGCATTTATTACACGTTCTAGCACGGTTGTGTGACATCAACACCCGTCAAGTGCAGGTGTTCATTGGGAGATTCCATTTCACGAGTCGGATGAGCAAAAGGGATGTCTGCTTTCATACAAGTAAAAATCGAATAAAACGAACAATAAATTACGCGAGGAAATTCCTTCCTCAAGTTTAACTTTTGTTTCCATCGTGAAATTGATTAACAAAGCGACACAAATAGACATATACCCACGTAATTTTCACACAGCTGACGCAGCTGACAGTATCACTCCCCATTTGAGAGACCACATAAACTCGTCCACTGCATATTGGCAAGATGCCAACCGAGACAGGAGCATCAGTGGACGAGTTTCTTCAAGAAAGGGGAGAAAGGTTGTCAAAGTTTAAAATATGTTCTCAACCTTTCATTATAATCTTTGCTGATAATCTATTTGGGTGGTGCAATAGAATAGAAATAATGATTTCATAGGCGTGCTCAATGGTTATTTTACGCACGGCTAGTGTGGGAAAGTTTATATATTTTAGGGCTTATTTCTTAAATAGTTACTGACGTGTGTAGAATTTGTACAGGGAATAGAAACACTAACAAATAATAATAAATCAGCGATGTTTGACTTTATAGGAACACATTTGGAACCAGGAGCTCGCATAGCGTGTATATTATGATGGATGTAGGCATGGGCACAGGGTTGTGAAAATAAAATTATTTTCAAGAAAAGTTTCTTGTTAATTTGAAATAACAGCTTATGTTTGTAGCTTCATGTGATGATAATAGAATGCGATAAGGCATTGGGGGGGGGGGGGGGGGGAGAGGGGTGGTGGTAGAAATCTTTTGAGTAACATCCATCTCTTTGTTTACAAATTGAAGCACTTTGTTTATGCTGATATGAAGTCACATACATGTATGTAATTATATCTGAGGTGGACTAACGGGACTGTGGCCATAAGTTAATCTTATGTCAGTTACCCAGATAATTTCCAATGCTTATGTAGGTGATGTTAATGGATGCAACTTAGTAGGCTACTCGCCAGGATGTTACGTAAGCCCTTATTCTTCATTGTAGGCAATAACTGGTCTCCAATCAAATAGTCCTTCTTTTAATTTGGAATGGAGTTTATTGTATTCTTCTTTGAGGATGCGCGTGATTATAACATTTATTTTGTTGTACCGAAGAACAAATATAATGATTGATCTTTTGGATACCTTACAAGGATCTATTTTCATATCAAACGGATGTAGCTATGATCGCCCAGTGGTCGTCGGCCTCTTCCTGATTGTAGAGCGTCGGTACTTTTTCTATTGTTGTTTCGAAATGTTGTTTAAACGAATTACCTGGAAGATTAAAGTAGTCATTCCCTGGACCATCGGTTTTCAAGAATTAGTCTGATTTATGAGGTGCTGCTTGTGTTATGAATGCATTCTTGGTTTCTCCGACATACTGTTTTAGGGATAATCACGGTGACAGAGTCGCAGTTGAGACATTCCCTCATTTGGTATTCATTTTTGGTTTCTTCACTTTTGAAAGTAGAACTTCTTCACTTTTGAAAGTAGAACGCGTGGCGTTAAATGACTTAAGTTAACACTGCTTTTTCACGCATTTTGCTGATCGCCCATCACCGCACCGGGGTCGATTGTGTTTGAATCGCCTGTGTAATTTGTTGAAGAGTGTCCGCTTCTATTTTACGTATATTTAGGGGTTGTATTTAATTTCAATGGAACTTTGTTTCTACTCAGCAAACTTCAGCCAATGAAGGGTTAAAGGCTCTAAATTGTTTAGCTAGTAGGACCAGGGGGCTTAGTATAGACATCGATATAATGTGTGAACTTTTTGATACCATCGTTTGTTCTGTAATGAATTATGCTTGCGAAATCTGGGGTTTTCACAATGCACCCGCTGTAGAGAGAGTCCATCAGTAGTAGGGTCTACCCTTATTCGGTCCCATTTTCCAGGGAGATAACTCTTGTTTGTGGAGGGTTCGTGGAGGGGAGATAGGGGGCGCTGTCCCGTATGACGTCACTTCCGGTCTGGGTGAATGGAGCGTGACCTCTGTATGACGTCACTTCCGGTTTGTTTGAAATATCGTCATTCTGCGCATGCGCGGTAGACCAAGGGTATGGAAATAGACGTTTTGGGGTCTAGGGGAGCCCCTAGTGGTCCGATGGAGTCGAGTGAAGTATCAATGTGAAGCCTATGTGAGGGGGCATCCCACTGGGTGGGTGAGGGGTTGGAATATGATCATTCTCCGCATGCGCGGTAGACCAAGGGTATGGAAATAGACGTTTTGGGATCGAGGGGGGTCCCTAATGGGTCGGTGGAGTTGTATGAGGTATCCATGTGAAGCCTATGTGAGGAGGCATCCGATGGGCTGGGTGTGGGGTTGGAATATGGTCATTCTGCGCATGCGCGATAGACCAAGGGTATGAAAATAGACGTTTTGGGATCGAGGGGGGTCCCTAATGAGCCGATGGAGTTGATTGAGGTATCCATGTGAAGCCTAGGTGAGGGGACATCCGATTGGACTAGGGTCTCGGCCGTTTTCCACATTCTGCGCATGCGCAGACAGGGAATTCTGGGAAAAGGGTGTGGACATAGATGTGTTAGGGTTTAAGTGAGCCCCTAATGATCCTATGGTGTCGTATGAGGTCTTATTTTGAAGCTGTCATGAGGGAGCATCCGCCTGGGCTAGTGTGTCGTTCGTTGTCAATAGTCTGCGCATGCGCAGTCTGGCCGTAGTATAGAAATAGACGTGTTGGGGTTTAGGTGGGCCACTAGTGGGTCGATGGGATCGAGTGAGGTATCCATGTAAAGCAGTCGTGAGGGAGTCTCCAGTGGGCTGGGTGTGACGTGGAACTGACGTCATTCTGCGCATGCGCAGTAGAGAAAGTGTATGGAAATAGACGTTCTGCGGCCTAGGCGAGCTACTTTTGGGTCGACGGAGTCGAGTGCGGTATCCATGTGAAGCCTATGTGAGGGAGTAATCGCCTGGAGTAGCGTGTCGGCCGTTGTCCACATTCTGCGCATGCGCAGACCGGGAATTGTGGGAAACGGGTGTGGAAATAGACGTTTTTGCGGTCTAGGTGGGCCACGAATGGTCCGATGGAGTCGAGTGAGGTATCAAAGTGAAGCATTAGTGAAGGGGCATCCAGTCATGGATGGGTGCATGTAAAATTAGGGGTATGACGTCACTTCCGGTTTGGGTGAATGGGGCGTAACCTGGGAACATGATAGGACATGTACCGACCTGTCTGTGGGGGTTTTCCCCGCCAGAATTTCGCTGACGTCTGCGCCTGCATCCGGGCATGCATGAGGGTCTGTGTGAATGAGGTGTGACCAGGGAACATGATAGGAATGCATGTACTGACCTGTCTGTGGGGGTATTCCCTGCCCGGCCCGCCCCGGCCGCAGCGCGCGCGCGGGTTCTCCGGAAGTGCGCGGCATCACCGGCAGTGCACGGATGAATGTCGGGTCAAAAGGTCAAAGGTCACATCCAGGTCAAAAGGTCCAAGGTCTCCCTTTCGGCAAGGTTCGGCAACAATGTTGCGGCATCGATATACAGAGCTTGAACCCCAAAAAAGGGGATTGTAAATTAACCGGGGAAGGATGGGCAGTTCCATTTGGACCAATCAGCGGTCGTGAAAAAGAGCAAATGAGCGATCGATAAAAGAACCAATGGACGGGTACTAGAATTTCGCTCACGTCTGCGCCTACATCCGGGTACTGGGATGCTTTCGCCTACGTCCGCGCCTACATCCGGGTTCTTGTACACCCGGGTAATGTTTTCTGGACATGGATGGGTTAGCTTTGGCTCCATTCTAGGCCACTGATTGGCTAATACGGTGTTCAAAGCCAGTTTCATGCATTATGCTCATATAGAAAACACACAAGACAGGGTTTTTTGGTGAGATCTCATTTTTTATTCAGTGAACAACAACAACGTGAGAACAACCACGTGAAAACTGAAGCCCAGAACAAGGGGCTTGCACATTGAAAGAACTGAAGCCCAGAACAGGGGGCTTGTACATTGAAAGAACTGAAGCCCAGAACAGGGGGCTTGTAAACTTAAGCCCAGAACAGCGGGCTTGTACATTGAAAGAACTTAAGCCCAGAACGGGGCTTGTACATTGAAATGATGGGCGGCCCAGTCATATACGAGTACATCGCGGTCCTCGGCCTTGGGGTACTCGTCAAACATCTGTACGATGGTAGATAAGGGTCTTCCCCGGCATCGATGGTACAGGTAAAACAAGCAATATTGTCCGCACACGCTACTGGCCAGGCTTTGCAACGTTTGACTGTTCCAACACCACGTCTCTGTGCCTTGATCCATGAAGTCTGTTAAATCGGGATGGAGGGGTGGCAGGCCGTACGGGTCAAAGTATTCGCCCTGCTGTTCTGTCAAGTACACGGCCACCCAATGTTCACCGGGCCGATCCATCGGGTCCGTGTTGAGAACGTATGCAGCAGGATACACACGGTCTAATGGGAACACATCTCGGGCGAACACCCCTTGAAAGACCATACGTGTCTCTGGGTCATTCTCCAGCACGGTGGTTATCTGGTCTGTATCCATGTTAGGTGGAGAAGTCACACAGGACGTTGCGCGCCTTGTCCACTTGAATGATGTTGTCAAACTCGGCGTAGCAGATCACATTGACGGTGGTCCCCAGGGCTCGTGCAAAGTGGATTTCCAACCGTAAATTGCCTTGCTTGGCCAGGGCCAGCTGATGGTCGTTCTCTAAGGTGGGGGTCAGATCGAAACAGAACAACGTGTATCCGTTCCCGTAGTCCTCCCGACTGATCAAATTCCCTTCGTCCTGGTTGATTTGACCGGTGGCTGTAAACAGGCTCTGATAGGCTCGAATGAAATTTCTGCGCCCAAACTTCGGTGTTAAGGCCGTGGCTGGGACCTGTTGTCCATCCACATGCAGGGTCACAAAATTGATGCCGAAATGTTTAAAGTCAAACGGATTCTCCGGGTAGGCTCCGCTGAAACTGGTATTTTCCACACAGGCCAGGATCAATCGCTTGGGTAGTTCCCCCAGGAACAGGTTTTCTTTGTTGGCGCTCATATTTCCAGCAGGCACAGAGAACACTTTGGTTTGTACACGTCGGATAGGGTACTGGGCTGGTTTTGTTTCCAAGGCTTTCATGTGTCTCAATTGAACGGCTGGATTCGGTTTCACTTTTCGGACATACAGGACTGCGTCTTGGTTGACAATCTTATAGTCAGCTGCATGCCCCTCTACGTTAGTGGCCATCAAGGCGAAGGTCGGAGGCGCCCGTATCAGTCAGATTTTGATGGGGATCTTGTTCAAGAGGTACCGGTCTTGCATGAACATGTCTGCGTGCAGTCGACCCATGAGATCCACCGAGGCACCGTTCGCAGTGAAAGCCTTCCGTTTGTTATATCCCACATTGTCCACCGTGTCCATGTGCTCGGGTGTGTCCTGGTAGAATAAAGCGGCTGTCAGCTGAGATTTTTTAGCCTCTCGGCCATACGACAACAGTGTCTCGATGTAGGCTCGATAGGGGTACGTGTTGGTCGAGTCACTGATGAGTTTGTCGCTGAGAAAAATATCCACCTGTTGAAACATCGAGTGCAGCCAGAGATTCGTCGGGCCCACCGTTGCAGCTTGGATGATTCTGGAGCCATCCCCATTGACCACCTTGGCTTTCACATACAAGTATGTATGGGCTAAATCCACATAGGCCGTATCCGCATTGCTGATGGTGAACTCGATGGGCCCTGTTTCGTTGATGCTGGAGAGCGGGAGATGCTCCACCCATAATCCTTGTTCGGCACTGGTCTGTGTGGGCGGCACGGTCCACAAATCAAATTCACTGTTGGTGGAGGGACAGGACTCTGCGTGGATCAAGGACATGTTTAAGAAAAGATATCCTGGGTCTTCGATGTGCGTCGTCGCTGGGTCGGTCGTCGACTGGTGCGTGGTCTCGGTGGGGCCGCTCTTTTATTCCCTACGGTGCGTTGTGCTTTGGCCACCAAGACGCCTCCCGCTTCTTTGGCCCGCCGTTTCAAGGCTTCTTTGGGTGCCGTAGCCCCCAAGACATCACCGGCCACTTGCAGTCCACTGCGTACCGCTTGTTTGCCGATTGCTTTCACCCCACGCGTCACCAAGGGCAGGAACGTTTTGACGATGCTGCCGAGTATGTTCCCCAGCCCATGTCCTCGTTGCATGCGTGCACCGCTAAAGACCGGAAAGCCACCGCCGGCCTGTTGGGCATAATAGTCCATATAGCTGCGTGCATCGCACTCGTAAGGTACTTTCATTATGCAAAGTGGGGAGCACGTGCTTGTCGAAAATGAAGTGTCAGCACCACTTTTCCTCGTTCGAATGCCACCGGTCGTCCCGTGTCATCTCTTATATCCACCGTGATCGTGTTGATGTCGGTTTGTCGTACGGGTAGGTAGAGCATGTGGGTGAAACTGTGGGTGACTTGATCTCCATACTTCTTTTTAATGGGCACCACCCGTAACAGAGGTGTGTTGATATCGCCCACGATGTGGTTGTCCACCACGTCCGAGTAGACGTAGAGTCCGTACATACCCGACTTCATATCCATCGGGATCTGGCCATGGTCCTCGGATGGACCCGTGTAGGTCGCGTGAGCGAGACCCAGCATTTGCTGTAGGATAGGACTCAGTACGACACTCACGTTGGCGGTGAGAAGGATCTGTGCCTTGTCGTTGTGTGCGTTGTAATCGAAGTCCACGTGATTCTTGAAGGGAAAGGCTTTGATGGGTTTTGATGTATTCGTGACCTCCCGT
This sequence comes from Hanleya hanleyi, assembly GCA_036873755.1. Lineage (NCBI taxonomy): Eukaryota > Metazoa > Mollusca > Polyplacophora > Lepidopleurida > Hanleyidae > Hanleya > Hanleya hanleyi. The sequence goes on along the minus strand of JAVTVY010010549.1, from coordinate 18,408 downwards.
AGAGCCTTATAATGCAACAGTCTTGTCAGCCCACCCATGAACTCCTTGGGGGTATCGTATTGACCTTCGGGGAGGGTGAGTCGGGTGTTTTTGCCTTCGTAGGTCACCTCGTACCACACTTCATTGGCTCGCACGTTGTACCACGAGTAAGGGTATTGGATATCCACGAGGCCACATTCCCATCGTCCAGGTAAATGCAACGGTTGCGGTAAATGGGTGACGTACTTGGCCACGGTGTTGTCAGAAAACACATCCAGCGAACTGTTACTGGGTAGGGTGAGGTAAAACATGGCGACTGAGCTGTCCTGCTGCTGCTGTTGGTTTTAATAGGTGTTCCAGGCCTTGGGCGGTTGTGTCCGGCGTCGTGTTCGTCGCGATGACTTGCCACGTGTCACGGCTCTGGAGATGTGGGGTGTCCTGATCGAGGGTGGTTTTTTAAAGGCCTGAAAAGAAGGTGCCCGTTGTGGTGGTGTTTTGGGGGGTGACTCCGGTTCCCACTCGGCTTCCCAAGGTTGTGGAGTCTGTCGTGATGCACGGTTCGGTGAGTCACGCTGCATAAAGGCCCAGCGGTGGGGGTTCCCCACCAATTCCTGTGGTACATGCATGTCTTTCAAGCCTTGAGCGAAGACCTCCCATCCTCTAGGATCCGTGTGCGACCTGCGTTGACGCATCAGGTCATTCACTAAATCCGTCATGTGGGTCCCCGGGACCGCCTGATTCTGTACCAGTAGTTCGCCTTTATCATTCGAAGTCATGTTAGGATTCTGTTTCATCCGTTGTAATACCAGGCCAGCTTGTTTCTTGAACGTTGCAGGTACACTCTTCAGCACTTCGTCTTCCACCCACGGTGGGGCTGTGGATGGTACCCCTGGTAATGGCGGCTGTTGGAGCGGTGCTGAGGTCGGCAGTGTGTCACGTGGTGGTGGTGGTGGTGGTGGGGTAGAGAGGGTTTTGTATTGGTCCATGAACGTCATGTACCGTTGAAGCGTCTCATTGTACCGTTGTACTTTCTCACTGTCGCTTAACCCCGGTCTCTGTAAGATCTGTTGCATCTCTCCATCGAGGGTGTTTATGGTCTTCACCGTAGGTGGGACAGGGTAGGGCGATTGGAGGTTTTGAAGGAACCGTGGTTCGACGAGGACCATTTTTTTCGTGTGGTTCATTGTCGGCCGAAGAGTCCACCCAATACTGGACCCAACACAGAAGCGGCCAACGGTGCTAAGATGGCCCCGAGAAAGCCGCCTTTCTGTAACACCTTTTTCTTTTGTATTTGAGAGACTCGCTTCTGGACTAAGGTTCGGAGACCTGTCTTATGCTTGGTCAACTTGGTCTTCTGAGCCGGAGTCAGTGGTACGTTGCCGTTTAACAGGTTGTACCCGATCTCGCACAAACAGCGTACAAGGTCAGGGTCCGCACCGCGTACAATGGTTCGGACTAACTCGGTTGGGGCCGTCTTCAATACACGGAGCGTGGGAGCGTGCTTCCGTACTCGCGCAGACATCATGTACAACTAATGCCAGAACCCACATCTCTGCCCTTTTTATCTACCTCAGAGACAAAGTCAACCATGCTGTGGTATTCATTCTTTTTATTATCCCCATCATCAAACACACACTCCAGCTGGGAGAGCCACTGTGGGTGTGTTTACATTATTTTTGCATGTACACGTGGTGGGCCTCTCCGGGAAAGATGCCGGTCCGTAGTCGAAGGTGGTCGGGGGTGGCTTGCTTGAGGTCGAAGAGCATATACCCGTGCTGAGGGGTTGTGGCATCTTTGAAGGCTTCCAACGCAAACGGTGTGCGGTCGGGATACATCTGTCTCGCCAGGTGCAGCAGTTGAGTGGTATCTCTCGGGTTTTTGAAGACCACCAGGTAGTGGGCATTTAAGCTGATGTTCCGATGTTCTTTGTTTTTACTGAACAGATTCTGCACAATGTAGATGATGCTGAGCCGTCGATGGTGGCTGCCTTTGGTAAAGAGTTGGGTGACCCGCGCATCCGTCTCCGCCATGAGATCATCAAGAACCACCAAGGTGTCGGGTTCCAAATCGGCCTTCCACGAACGTGATGTGGGGCATTGCTGCATACGCTGCCTGCCATTCTCCGTAACACCACACGACTCGGGCAATGGGTGGGGTGATCATGCTGTCGGCGTGTTGAAGGAACTTCCGGACGAAGTGCGTTTTGCCGGAACCCGTCGGTCCTGCGATGACGCAAGTGAAGGGATGCTGCCATTGAGGGTCCATGGTTCGAGCTCTATGCGCTGTCGTGGTAACCCGCTCTTGTAAATTTCGTACGAGTGAACTGGAGTGGTGGTGGTGGGTACAACGTCGGTCGTCGTTGTCTGTTCACTGTGAGTGATGATGGTGGTGGGTACAACGTCGGTCGTCGTTGTCTGTTCAGTGTGGAGGGATGAAATCCGGTGGGTTTTCAGACGTAGTGGGTGTACTTGGTGTAGGTGTGGAGCTTGGTGTGGAGCTCGTTGTGGCTTGTACACGGGGTGTGGTGGTGACTGGGCTCGATACGGAGGTGACTGGTGCTATCTGTAGACCGGTTTTACTGGCGGCTTGTGTTCTCAGTTGGTTAAGTAACGTGCTGACATAGGCTACGTCGTAAAACACACCTCCGTACAACACACTCAGCAGGGTTAGCAGTATCACCACAAAACCCACTTGCGCTTTGCGCGTTTTGGGAGACGCAGTGTTCAGAGGCAAATGCTGTTTGTCCATAGCAATGTGGTCGGACGTGGAATGAAGGATGACGGAAGTGGTGTCTGGTTTTATAGTCGTTTCACCTGGTTGGCAGCGACCCAGGAATTGAAGGAACTGGGCCAGCCTTGCCATTTGACGAAATGAAACAGTTTGCCACGTCGACGTTCCGTTTTCAAAATCTGCTCCACCGTGTAGTAGTCTTGCTGTGTTTTACGACAGGCTGTAATTCCGTCTCGTAAAACGTCCCTAGCAACGGTTCCCCTTGAAGATCTTCCAGTTCATAGACTCGCTGCTGTCGGGGTAGGCGCCGTTTAATCAGGAAGTGCTCATCGCTCCAGTTGGGCGAGTAACTTTTCTCGAACTTGCCCTTGACTTTACTGATCCGTACAGGGTCCCCGACCTTGAACACCGCCTTCGTCGTTCGCTGCGATGGCCTGGGGTACAAGACACGCCGGACTTGGGCTTCATTGCGTTGGGTCACGGTAATGGGGGCTCTCTCTATACTCCGGTGATAGGCTCGATTGTAACCACTCACCAGTTTCGGGAGAACATCGATGTACCGCCTTGTATTCTTATAGGTGAAATATTTATACATGCGGCCTTTGAATTACAACACATATAAGGGTAGTGGGAAGAGGTGCCGACATACTGACTGCGTCACATGACTCAACAGAATAATCTTCTGGTTAAACTATTCTAAAGCACATACCAAGAATCTAACGATTCGTGATATGTGTTGTATCTCAGGTACGCTTTTATTGTACCTGTCCATGTGGCAACTTGGATGATATGACCACACGGCCCCTAGCACCGGCATAAGCGGTATTAGATATACCGCGGTATATAGCGGTATTAGGTATTCCTTTCCACCACGGAAGCCTTGGTCTCGTTGTACGTATGGAAGAAAAACACCTTCTGGGCTTTCAGAAACTGTTGGAACGGTCTGTTGAGGAATTCCGTGCCTTCGTCGGTTTGCAAAGACAAAGGTTTGCGCCCGGTCTTGAAGATGTCTTTGAACGCCGCTATAAGATTCGCCCCCGTTTTCGTCCGGATGGGTACCACCACCGCATACTTCGATAGGATATCGATGCACGTCAAGATATACCGATTCCCATCGTTGTATTTGGCAAAGGCGCTCATATCGACCAAATCCGCTTGCCACTGGGCATCTAGTCCTCCCACGATGACCCGGTTCCGTAGAAAATGGCGACGGACAGATCGATGTAAGGTATAGGTGTCTTGTTTTCTTAACCAATCTCGGACTTGGGCACGTTGTATCCCCTGGGGTTTGGCCGCTCGATAGAGAGCCGACAATGCACTATAGGCCGCCGGACTGTCGGGACTGTAGTATAAGTTATCCAACACCTTCTCCCAGCGCTTCATGGTGACAAATGATGATGGATCCTGGCTCTATCGTTTATTTATAACGGGTATATCTTGGGCCGGAGTTTCTTTCTGATTTTCCTCGTTGGCTTCCACAGTGTCCATGGTAAATGGCCAGTCCAACTCGTCTGATGACCGCTTGATAAGCACTTGATCCACATCTACCACGGCATCTTCCAATGCAGATCATAGATCAGGGCGAAGGGTAAAATGCACTGTACCCCCATCTAGCCGAGCCAATTGAGCAAAGAAAGGGCCGCGTCGGATGTACACATCGTGACACAAGTGGATGAGGTCGCCGTCCAGTTCACCAGACAACACCCGTTTGAATTTGGTCCAGCCCTCCCGGGACAGACGAATGTGAGCCGGGCACGGTTGTGTAGGGTCCGCATCACAGATGTGCCCCACCTCCTCCATGATATCGACCGTATCTGCATACACGTGCAGGAAAACCTCGGGGCTCAAGCTGAGATACGCCAGTATTATATGCTCCGTCATGGTCAGTACGTGAATGGTACCAGATTTGATGGTCTCTCGTATTTATAGAGAGAACACCGTGAGATCAAAGGATCGGTTGGTCAAAGTCTAGATGGGTAATCAATGGCATCGTCGTCTGGTTCATGGCTAGACATTTGTTCATTGGGTTCTGCCGCCGCTTCTCTCAGGGCACGAGCCCACTCCAACTCGTCTGATGACCGCTCGTCCGGTGTAAACAGCTGGTCCACGATGGGCACCACTTTCTCGAAGGCTGTCCACAGATCGGGGTCTAGGGTGAAGCCTCGCGTAGGTTCTTGGTAGCGGCCCAGGCGTGGGAAGAAGGGTCCACGGTGTACGTAGATGGCATTGTCTATGTGGATGAGGTGTCCGTCGAGCTCGCCGCTCAACACCCGTTTAAATTTGGTCCAGACGTCACGGTGTAGCGTAACCGTATTCGATACGGTCTCAGCGCGCAACCAGCAAACATCTGCACGGTTTTCCACGAGGGTGACTTTATCTTCATAGACGTGTAACCCCACCCGGGGTGTAAGGGGAAGGATGGCTCGTAGAACTGGTGACATGCTTGATCCAATGACGATCGGTGAATGACACACACACTGTCTGACCCTCGTATTTATGGTGAGGTCCCACTGTCAATGCCACAGCGCCAGCGCACAGACTATTGTGAGGCCAACCAGCCGTCGCTGGTTCCGGCGTGAGCGCTCGTGGTCCATAGCCCGAGCATCAAGGATGGCTGTCATAGTCCAGTAGTGGTGAGTGATGGCGCACCTCTCCATCGAGTGCACTCTGTCGAGGACCGCTTCTGTGAACTCTTTCAGGATCTGGCGTCGCCCCTCGTTGTCGTCGCCATCTGCAAACATGGACCGGACCACTGCTCGGTAACCCGTGAGTGAATGAACCACGGTGGCATGCTGTAAAATGCGAGTCGCATAGGGGTGGATCTCCGTCATGGCTCTGCAACCGTAGAAATGAAAGTGTGGGATCCAGAGGGACTTGTTTTATAGACCATGTCACACAAGCGCGCCTAGATGTAGCTCTACGGGTGTAGTCCGTGATACGTACTATTCTGATTGGTTATGTGGCTCCTGTAGAGATAGTACCTCATCGACAATGGGGACTATTTGTTCCAAAGCCGTCCATAGATCCGGGTCCAGGGTAAAACCACCGTCGTTCAGACAGAGGAGTCGAGCGAAAAAGGGACCACAGAAAATGTAGACGTCGTCACACAGGTGAATGCTATCACCGTGCAGGTCACTCAACAACACCCGTTTCAAGGTAGTCCATCCTTCCGGTGACAAAGAGACGTGCGCTTTGGGTTCAGGCGTACACCAACACCTAATTCCGCTATCGATGAGGTCCACTCGTTTGGGGTACAACAATAGGGTGCAGCCAGGTGTAAGCCTCCGGGTAGCCACAGTCCCTTCTTTCACCTCGGGGTGTAGTGAGTCATCCATCTCGGGGAGTACATCTTTCAGTGCCATCCATAAGGGTGGACAGAGTGTGATATAGGTACCTCCACTCTGTTCCAACCGGGGAAAAAGGGAATCCTCTCCAGCAGTGCTTAAGTGCACATCGACTTCCACGTGCATGAAATCCCTTTCGGGCTCTTTTCCCTGTAACAATCGTGTCAATAGAGTCCAGGCTGATAGCGATAACAAAATCTTCACTTTCTGCGGTGCGTCTTGGACCAGCTCCAGATGATCGCAATTGACGATGAGGTAGACGTCGGACGTCAGTTGGAATAACGCAAGCTCTGTTCCGCTCGCTGCCATGGTGGGGAATAAAAAGCGAACGGTGAGAGAGGTGGCTTTATAGTGTACCTGTTGGGTAGGGTTTTATACACAGTCATGGGCACTTGTTATACTCGCTTGCGCCATAAGGTCAATAAGATTAGAAATGCGCTTTTTTCTACTACGCCCTGTGACGGCCCCTCGTGAATGGGCGTAACCTGTGAACATCATAGGAATGCATGTACTAACTTGTCTGTGGGGCTTTTCCACAATGTCGTTCACCTTCGTGTCTTTTCGGGTACGTCCGTGTCTTTTCGGTAAAGTCCGTGTCTTTTCGGTAAAGGGTCTTTTCGGTAACGTCCGTGTCTTTTCGGTAACGTCCGTATCTTTCCGGGTATGTATAAGGGTCTTGAGGGGGGGCGACTGTATGTGACGAGTTGTATGTGTTTTTCTCGGTGACGTCCGTGTCTATCATCCGGGCACTTCACGTCTGCGGCTGCATTGGGGTATGTATGAGGGTCTTCATGCGCGCGCGCGCTGCGGATTCACCCACGCACTTCCGGATAACCCGCGCGCGCTGCGGCATCAGATGACCCCCGCGCGGGCGCGCGCTGCGGCCGGAGTAACCCGCGCGCGCGCGCGCTGCGGCCGGGACGGGCCGGGCAGGGAAAACCCCCACAGACAGGTCAGTACATGCATTCCTATCATGTTCCCTGGTCACACCTCATTCACACAGACCCTCATGCATACCCGGATGCAGGCGCAGACGTCAGCGAAATTCTGGCGGGAAAAACCCCCACAGACAGGTCGGTACATGTCCTATCATGTTCCCAGGTTACGCCCCATTTACCCAAACCGGAAGTGACGTCATACCCCTAATTTTGCATGCACCCATCCATGACTGGATGCCTCTTCACGAATGCTTCACTTTGATACCTCACTCGACTCCATCGGACCATTCGTGGCCCACCCAGACCGCAAAAACGTCTATTTCCACACCCGTATCCCATAATTCCCGGTCTGCGCATGCGCAGAATGTGGACAACGGCCGAGACACTACTCCAGACGATTGCTCCCTCACATAGGCTTCACATGGATACCGCACTCGACTCCATCGACCCAAAAGTAGCTCGCCTAGGCCCCAGAACGTCTATTTCCATACACTTTCTCTACTGCCCATGCGCAGAATGACGTCAGTTCCACGTCACACCCAGCCCGTTGGAGACTCCCTCACGACTGCTTTACATGGATACCTCACTCGATCCCATCGACCCACTAGTGGCCCACCTAAACCCCAACACGTCTATTTCTATACTACGGCCAGACTGCGCATGCGCAGACTATTGACAACAACGACACACTAGCCCAGGCGGATGCTTCCTCATGACAGCTTCAAAATAAGACCTCATACGACACCATAGGATCATTAGGGGCTGACCTAACCCCTAACACGTCTATGTCCACACCCTGCGCAGAATGTGGACAACGGCCGAGACCCTAGTCCAATCGGATGTCCCCTCACCTAGGCTTCACATGGATACCTCAATCAACTCCATGGGCACATTAGGGACCCCCCCTCGATCCCAAAACGTCTATTTTCATACCCTTGGTCTATCGCGCATGCGCAGAATGACCATATTCCAACCCCACTCTCAGCCCAACGGATGCCCCCTCACATAGGCTTCACATGGATACCTCATACAACTCCATCGACCCATTAGGAACCCCCCTCGATCCCAAAACGTCTATTTCCATACCCTTGGTCTACCGCGCATGCGCAGAATGACCATATTCCAACCCCACACCCACCCAGTGGGATGCCCCCTCACATAGGCTTCACATTGATACTTTACTCGACTCCATCGGACCACTAGGGGCTCCCCTAGACCCCAAAACGTCTATTTCCATACCCTTGGTCTACCGCGCATGCGCAGAATGACGATATTTCAAACAAACCGGAAGTGACGTCATACAGAGGTCACACTCCATTCACCAGACCGGAAGTGACGTCATACGGGACAGCGCCCCCTATCTCCCCTCCACGAACCCTCCACAAACAAGAGTTATCTCCCTGGAAAATGGGACCGAATAAGGGTAGACCCTACTACTTCCATCGAAAGTTCTGTAAGAAAATACTCAATGTTAATATGTCTACGCCTAACGCTGCGGTATATGGTGAATTTGGCCGGTATCCGTTGCGGTGTGTCAGGTTAGTCCGAATTGTCAAATATTGGTTCAAACTGTTTTATACCCAAAACAGTATACTAAAGGCCTGCTATAACCATTTAAAAACTCAAGCTGAAAACGGAGCAACTAATTGGGTATCCCGATTAAAATTTATTCTGTGTTCAAACGGATTTGGCGATGTGTGGTTATCACCTACTTCAGTTAATGAAAGGTTGTTTTTGGCAGCTTTCAAGGAAAGAATACATGACAATTTTATAGCATCGTGGCATGGCGACTTGGATTCGCCAAGATTGTTAATTTACAAATATCTAAAGTCCAACTTCAGTTTTGAACCCTATTTGCTGAAAGTTCGTAATATCCGGCCCCGCACGGCCTTAACCAGACTGCGCACATCTGCACATAGGTTACGAATAGAGGTCGGCAGACATGGAAGTAATAGTATCCCGAGAGAAGCAAGGTTATGTATGTGTTGCGATTATAATGCCGTGGAAAATGAATATCATTTTTTACTTATTTGTCCTTTGTATTCTGATGTAGAAAAAAGTTGATTAGCGGTTACTTTTGGAAAAAACCTAGTGTTTTCAAGGCGATTGAGTTGCTATCTTCTAGTTCACAAGGCGTCTTGAAAAGATCAGGAAAATATGTTTTCGAATGCTTAAATTTGAGAGGTGTACACCTTCGTTAGTTTGCCCTCCGCAGAATGTAATTTTTCTTTTCTAACCGCCAACAGCAATCATTTATGATCAGAGAGTAAATACGAAATATTCTGGTTAGTGTGAGACTAGTATTAGATGAATATATCACGATGAATTCTCCAGGGGTGTCGACTATATATGTATGTAACTGATATATGATGAGGGGCAGTAATGCCCAAGTCAATAAACGAAATTGAAATTGAAATTGAAATATTTTACGGAAAAAACGGGCGGAGGAGCCTCGAAGCCACAGTGCTTTGAACACGATAAAGCACGACTGATTGAAATTCCGGAGGTCACTAGAATTCCTATGAAACGAATAATTTGAAACTTCTCGATACCCTTAAATGTACGGAGAGAGTGGAAATATTTAGAACGAAAAAGCTCGTGTGTGTCAGATTACTTGAAACACGCCTTGTAATGCAACTGGCCCGTATCGGTAGACGCAGGCCCCTTGAAAACAGTAGCATCTAAGTATGGATGTTTCAGATCCACAAGAGAGTGCGTAGGGTCCCCAAGACAAACTGTCAGGCTACCGGGAACGCACTCGTGCACTGATCTTGGCCAACGAGGGAGTTCGATTCAACCTGTCACCTTGTCTGGATCAAGGAGGTTGTAAAGGAAGACCTGTAATGACAACCAAAGCAAATTAATACAATACTGACATATAATTCTATGAGCAGGAATACAGGATTCAGATCGCGGTAGCGTACAATCCCTGCAAAGAAGATCCCTGATCTATGATTTGGATTTACCTGTATTCTTATAGTTATCTTTAACCGAAGTTCAATATAATAGAAAATATATACAAAATTATATAGCTCTAGCTATATCGCGATCAGGCCTGGTCACAGACACAGTCTGGTCACGACCGCTTCTTTCGTGGCTGGCTCCAGCTTCTATCTTCCTTCCCCAGGTCTTCGCGGTAGGGTCCAGCGTCTATCTTCCTTCCCCAGGTCTTCGTTCACTCCCGTATGGATGAACTTGATGTCGTGTCTCGTCTTACACGACCTGGCCCTCCCGTGGTTATGTCCGGCGTGTGTCTTCCTTCCCCCGGTCTTCTTCCCTCGGGATGTATGGACTTCTCGTCGTCGTCGTGTCTCGTCTTACACGACTAAGCCCCTTCAAGCGTTGGTAACTGTCAATGGATGCGGACGGCCTGGGCACGACAGTACTATCATTGTACAAAGGCTTCTACGGCACCGGCCCGTCTCTCTGTAACACCGCAGGACTATTCAACTGCACGGCTCACCACAGCAGCAGACGGCGCCCCTCGTAGGAATACACCCCCAGACTTCAGCGACCCCGCTCACGGCGACTCACTCCGCGGCCCGGCTCCAAGGACGAATCATCAAGGCTAGAGTTCACGGCTACACGGTCCAAATAGGATCGGACATCGATAACACACGGTGGATGGGTAGGCACCTGGTCTAGTAACCCTCTTCCTATACTACTGTATGGTCACCCGGTCTATGAACCCTCTTCACATACTACTGTATGGTCATCCACAATAGATGGGCATCTGGTCAAGGATTCCCCCTTTATATACTACTGTATGAGACAGTATTAATCTGTGATTGGCCGTGAATTACTCAATGTATGTACAGGGTGGTGAGAGACTGTATGCTTATGGGGGCGTGAATGGATAATCGTTTATGGTACGATTTACTGGGTTCGTGTATATATATCAAACTCTAGACCTGGGCCTATAGCTTGTGAGTGTTAGCATGAATGTATTTCAACCCGTAGGTTGTGTGTTTAAGTACGTGTGTGCATGGATAATTGTTTATGTAGGAACTGTATATGATTTGGTTTAGCTGTACCCTCTTCACAGAGACGAGCGTCTCCTACCGGAGAGTCATACGGTTGAGTCAAGTAGATATGCGGCTAAGGTATGGCCATGCTATCAACACTAACGCCGTTAGTCAATTCCCAGAGCTAAACCTGCACGTCTGTGCTGTACTGACGAGGATCAGGTAGAGATAGAAATAACCGTCAACGATAAGTGTCTATACCCTATCTCCCAGTGCAATACCCGCACAACTGTGCATTACGGTTGAGACAGGTAGACGTGCCCGGACGTGTGAATGTAAGTGAGTGTAAATGTATGCTATGATGTTGTAGGATTCGGCGGCGGCACTTCTTCAATTCGGCGGCCTGGCCCCGGCCCGGCGGCGGCACGAATTCGGCGGCCTGATCACGACCCTTCTCCGGCCCGGCAATGTATTGGATTTCTTCTCCCCAATACAATTGTGCGTGTTCTCACCTCGAAGTTTCTGCTGGTCTGCCTCGTTTCCGCGGGAGCCTGGCTTATATAGGGCTACCGCTCTTCTGTGGATAAAGGTAGAAACAGAACGTTCTCCTGCAGATAAAGGTAGAAACAAGTCGACGATGCCAGCGCCCTCTTTATTGTCAAATTAACACACTTTCCCACGATCAGTTTATCTGGACTTCGCTGGATAAATATGGCTATGGAGGAACAAACCATAATTCATAACGGACGTAACTGGTAAATCTCAGCTTCCAACTCTCTCTAGCTAACTCATACGACGACCGCAAAGTTCACTGTTCCTCATCTGCATATTCCCAATGTTGACTTCCGGATTCCTGACTGACGTCATCTACAGCGAAGCAAGTGAGCTCACCAGCGTTCCTTTTCGCCATCCCGACTGATCGTTTGAGATAACTTCCCCGGGATTTCGAGGCATTGTCTGTCTCCCGGATTATTATAGTTCATTCTAGGAAAATTACAGCGTTGAATTCCATCAGGTAAGTGAACCGCACACATAAACACAATGTAACTTTCGCTTTCACAGTAGTCACGTGTCAAAACACCAGCTGTGATTTATTAAAGGGGAACCCAAGGGGCCGTTTGCATTCTGCACTTTCGTTACACTACCCCCGCCTTCGAAGAACATGACGCCCTCTCGTCACGCTACCAGCAGCAGGGGTGTGCAGAACAGAACATATGTACAACGTATATACAACAGAATTACATGACGACGGTCCTCTTGACTTCCTTCTACAGCGAAGCAAGTGCGCTCACCAGCGTTCCTTTTCGCCATCCCGACTGATCGTTTGAGATAACTTCCCCGGGATTTCGAGGCATTGTCTGTCTCCCGGATTATTATAGTTCATTCTAGGAAAATTACAGCGTTGAATTCCATCAGGTAAGTGAACCGCACACATAAACACAATGTAACTTTCGCTTTCACAGTAGTCACGTGTCAAAACACCAGCTGTGATTTATTAAAGGGGAACCCAAGGGGTCGTTTGCATTCTGCACTTTCGTTACACTACCCCCGCCTTCGAAGAACATGACGCCCTCTCGTCACGCTACCAGCAGCACGGGTGTGCAGAACAGAACATATGTACAACGTATATACAACAGAATTACATGACGACGGTCCTCTTGACTTCCTGGCCAAGTCGTCGTCACCTGCAATGGACATCAGGTCCACAGCAGGCCACAGCTGTCTCTTGCTGGAGTCATGCATCATGCATCTGAGGCAGTAAAGCCTCGGGATCGGCCAGCCTGTGTTCGTCGCCCACAGGAGTACTTAAAGGTCGGCCCTGCACCACAGGTCATCCTTCGACGATCACGGTCATCAACCGTATTTCTCCGACCGTACGGTCGTGCATCTCCTGTCCACTGACGGGCTAAAACATAGTCATTAAAGCGCCTCGGTCGCTGGACACGACGTCGACGAGTCGTTCGTGGAGGACTCCACGTCTCCGGCAAGGCCATCTGCTCTTCCGGAAAAGGCGACTCGACTTCAATAGGGGAATCGAGCGGTAATCCAACCTCGTAATCTGCTAATCTCCTAGGGCGCCGGGTTCTCCGCCCACTGCTCGTCTGCCGAGGTGCTGGAGATCTCGCTGCGGCTAGATGCTCGACCGGATATGGAAAGACCGTCGCGGGCTCTGGGTCGTTCTCAGATTCGACATCACCATCCTTCTCCGCAGACTCCGTGGTCTCACTATCCGCCACCTCTCTGGGGTGGAAGGGTTTTAAAAGATCACGATGGAATACACGGATGCCACCATCCTCGTCTGCGACGCGATACGTCACATCAGTCAGGGCTTCCTTCACAACAAAAGGCCCTCTCAAGCAAACCTGATCATCGGGATTGTATCTCTGATGAAAAGCTGTCGTATCGTCCACCACCAGTTGAAACGTGGGTGCCGCCAAGGACGTTTTTGGTACATCCGGTGGTCGGGAACCATCTCGTCTACGGCCCTCGGGGCAATTCGCTCGATAATGGTCATGTTTACCGCACGTCCAGCACCTTGGTGTCCAATCTCGGTTCCCGTATGGTCGTTGTCGCCCACGTCTATGTCCCCGTCTCGACCGGTATTGTCGCGGCCGTGGATGTCGCGGTGGTTCAGTGTCTCGCTGAAGCTGTTCCAATAACCGCTTTATTTCTTTCAGCTGCTGAGTCTCCGGTCCCATCTTTTTCTCTCCATGAACAGCTCTGATTGTTGCCCATGTTTCATGTCGACGATATCTCTTGAATGCTTCCAGTTCCACGGCCGCATGTACTGCCGCATCCAACGTTTTAGGCCTGGTTTGGCAGACTTGAAATCTTAGCTCATCACCGATGGCGTCCAGGAACTGATCCTTGGCTAGAGTATCCTGAATGTCGTCTACGGCATCGGGATAAGCCAGCTGTGCCAGGCGGATTAGTGCTTGAGCCAGGCCCCCCGGAAGATCTTCATCCCTCCCGCGGTGTCTAGACTTCAGCTGCGACTTGTACATGTCCATCTGATTTGGCGGGGAAAAGCGCTTCTCCAAGGCTTCCTTCAAACGGTCGGAGTCGGTACTGCCCGGTGCAGACTTAAGGCTGGCTAATACTTGCTGTGCTGACCTTCGTAAAGCGACGGCTAGGTATTGACCCTATTGCTTGTACGTCCATCCATTTATCACGGCCCAGTGCCCGAAGTGAGCCAAATAATCTCGCCATGGCGTGGTACCATCGTAGGTAGCGGCCTTCACCATCGTCGTCTTTGGCCGTCTAGGTTCCCCCATAGGCGTTGACGTCTGTAACGGTTGATCCCATGAAACTGAAGGTGGTTCATCCCGGCGTCTTCTTGGCGGTGACTCATCTCGCCTCGACGTCGTCCCCGATGCGGCTCCGTCTCGATCCCGTAGTGGCGTCTTTGCGGCTCGGCGCCCTCTTTCCAGTCCGGCCGGCCCAGAATAACTGTAATCTTCAACACTCGGTTAAGTCATCTCGTCACTGGAACTTTGACTTCTCAGCATCGTGAACATCTGCCCCATCATGGCGGTCATCGCTGTGCATAATGCATTGGAGACATTACGCTGATCTTCTACCTCTCGTCTTAGGTCAACGTCGGGTTGTTCAGGTACTGGCTCACGCCCCCTCAGTCGATCTTCGGTAGACCTCTCCCCTGAAGGTCGTGGCGTCAGTTCGGCCGGTGGTGCCAACAGCACCGATCCCAGTTCCAGCGTGGACAAGTCAAGAAGATTTTCGTAACCCAGTGTTGCCGTGGTTGATCGTCCGGAAGCCACGCCTCTTCCCGTCTCACGTCGTTCCCGTGGACTCGGCGTCGTGGAGAATTTCGGTCGGGCTCCTCTTCCGTCAGGTGGTTGGCCCCGGGCTCCCGGTTGTCGTAACTCGGCGCCGAAATCTCCAGTCATATTCATGGTTGTCTGGTCCGGATCCATGTTATCCGCAAGGCTTGGTCTCCTTTCCTTCGTCTCCCAGATGTTGGCCATCCCACCGCTGCCACCAGTTGAAACGTTTTAACGTGGGGAATGGATGTTTCAGATCCACAAGAGAGTGCGCAGGGTCCCAAAGACAAACTGTCAGGCTACCGGGAACGCACTCGCGCACTGATCTTGGCCAACGAGGGAGTTCGATTCAACCTGCCACCTTGTCTGGATCAAGGAGGTTGGAAAGGAAGACCTGTAATGACAACCAAAGCAAATTAATACAATTACAACACATATAAGGGAAGTGGGAAGAGGTGCCGACATACTGACTGCGTCACATGACTTCACAGAATAGTCTTCTGGTTAACCTATTCTATAATATAATTCTATGAGCAGGAATACAGGATTCAGATCGCGGTAGCGTACAATCCCTGCAAAGAAGATCCCTGATCTATGATTTGGATTTACCTGTATTCTTATAGTTATCTTTAACCGAAGTTCAATATAATAGAAAATATATACAAAATTACATAGCCCTAGCTATATCGCGATCAGGCCTGGTCACAGCCACAGTCTGGTCACGATCGGTTCTTTCGTGGCTGGCTCCAGCTTCTATCTTCCTTCCCCAGGTCTTCGCGGTAGGGTCCAGCGTCTATCTTCCTTCCCCAGGTCTTCGTTCACTCCCGTATGGATGAACTTGATGTCGTGTCTCGTCTTACACGACCTGGCCCTCCCGTGGTTATGTCCGGCGTGTGTCTTCCTTCCCTCGGGATGTATGGACTTCTCGTCGTCGTCGTGTCTCGTCTTACACGACTAAGCCCCTCCAAGCGTTGGTAACTGTCAATAGATGCGGACGACCTGGGCACAACAGTACTATCACAGTACAAAGGCTTCTACGGCACCGGCCCGTCTCTCTGTAACACCGCAGGACTATTCAACTGCACGGCTCACCACAGCAGCAGACGGCACCCCTCGTAGGAATACACCCCCAGGCTTCAGCGACCCCGCTCACGGCGACTCACTCCGCGGCCCGGCTCCAAGGACGAATCATCAAGGCTAGAGTTCACGGCTACACGGTCCAAATAGGATCGGACATCGATAACACACGGTGGATGGGTAGGTACCTGGTCTAGTAACCCTCTTCCTATACTGCTGTATGGGCACCTGGTATAGGAACCCTCTCTCTATACTACTGTATGGTCACCCGGTCTGTGAACCCTCTTCACATACTACTGTATGGTCGTCCACAATAGATGGGCATCTGGTCAAGGATTCCCCCTTTATATACTACTGTATGAGACAGTATTAATCTATGATTGGCCGTGAATTACTCAATGTATGTACAGGGTGGTGAGAGACTGTATGCTTATGGGGGCGTGAATGGATAATCGTTTATGGTACGATTTACTGGGTACGTGTATATATATCAAACTCTAGACCTGGGCCTATAGCTTGTGAGTGTTAGCATGAATGTATTTCAACCCGTAGGTTGTGTGCTTAAGTACGTGTGTGCATGGATAATTGTTTATGTAGGAGCTGTGTATGATTTGGTTTAGCTGTACCCTCTTCACAGAGGCGAGCGTCTCCTACCGGATACAGCTTAATCGATACCATTAAACACAGGGCCGTACTAGCACAACTGTTCAATACGGTTGAGTCAAGTAGATATGCGGCTAAGGTATGGCCATGCTATCAACACTAACGCCGTTAGTTAATTCCCAGAGCTAAACCTGCACGTCTGTGCTGTACGGACGAGGATCAGGTAGAGATAGAAATAACCGTCAACGATAAGTGTCTATACCCTATCTCCCAGTGCAATACCCGCACAACTGTGCATTACGGTTGAGACAGGTAGAGATCGGAGTAGAGTAAACACAGCCCGGACGTGTGAATGTAAGTGAGTGTAAATGTATGCTATGATGTTGTAGGATTCGGCGGCGGCACTTCTTCAATTCGGCGGCCTGGTCCCGGCCCGGCGGCGGCACGAATTCGGCGGCCTGATCACGGCCCTTCTCCGGCCCGGCAATGTATTGGATTTCTTCTCCCCAATACAATTGTGCGTGTTCTCACCTCGTTTCCGCGGGAGCCTGGCTTATATAGGGCTACCGCTCTTCTGTGGATAAAGGTAGAAACAAAACGTTCTCCTGCAGATAAAGGTAGAAACAAGTCGACGATGCCAGCGCCCTCTTTATTGTCAAATTAACACACTTTCCCACGATCAGTTTATCTGGATTTCGCTGGATAAATATGGCTATGGAGGAACAAACCATCTCAGCTTCCAACTCTCTCTAGTTAATTCATACGACGACCGCAAAGTTCACTGTTCCTTATCTGCATATTCCCAATGTTGACTTCCGGATTCCTGACTGACGTCATCTACAGCGAAGCAAGTGAGCTCACCAGCGTTCCTTTTCGCCATCCCGACTGATCGTTTGAGATAACTTCCCCGGGATTTCGAGGCATTGTCTGTCTCCCGGATTATTATAGTTCATTCCAGGAAAATTACAGCGTTGAATTCCATCAGGTAAGTGAACCGCACACATAAACACAATGTAACTTTCGCTTTCACAGTAGTCACGTGTCAAAACACCAGCTGTGATTTATTAAAGGGGAACCCAAGGGGTCGTTTGCATTCTGCACTTTCGTTACATAGTCAACAGATTCTGAGTGGACTACTGCTTGTAATTTTATATGATTATCATGATTATTCAAATTATCAATAAATGCCCCTAAATCCTCTCTCGAATGATTTCACAGTACAAATATATATCATCAAGAACTATAAAAGTGGCTGTTTATCCGATTTTTTTTCAGGACAGCTACTTCCCACTGAGCTATATAGATAGATGCAAAATTTGGACTATCTTGAAGAAATTTCGGATCCATCGCGCACCCACTTATTTTCCGGTATTTTGACCATTGAACTTAAAATCATTTCCTTACAGCCCAAGTTCTAAAATTCCCAAAACGGGAATCTTTCATATTTGCATGAGAAGTATTAGGTCCTAGGTATCATCGTATGGAATGCGTTTGAAAAAAAATCTTTTCAAATCCGTGAACAACAATGTTTTCGGGAAAGCCATGGAGAATTTAAGAGGTCTTGTGGGTGTTAAGCTCATCCACACTGAACATAAATTGCGAAAACAGCTGTTTCAGGATTGCCAGAAGAAGCTCAGGATCCGAGCGAATGGACAAGAACGACCACGGCCGAAGATTGAAGCTTCACAGGGCTGGACAAGGCAGAGAATGGCCGCCTGATGAAATAAGCACCAACCTGTTACGTAAACACACATACGATGGGATGGAAGGAATAATAACGTTTGGAACACGCAATATCTCTTCCCCCCCTGTACCCGGTGCACTACGGGAGGAGGCAGAACCGCGCCGGGTCAGACAGACCCATCATGCTTCGACCACTAAACCCTATGGTCCATCCGTTGGGTGCATCCGAAAATGTCCTCTAATACTGACCCTAAGTGCACATGCGCACCATGATGTCACAGTCTGGGCGAAATCCCAATCGTATTGT
>JAVTVY010010548.1:0-45372 GCA_036873755.1 Hanleya hanleyi | reverse complement strand
CGCAGATCTTGTTCTGCTCTTTCCTGCTTTGGATTTTCCGCCCTTTCCACGTCCAGACATCTTTGCTCTTTCTTGCAGTAAGTATCAAGTAATTGCTTCTATCAACAAAGATCGAAGTGTTGAAAATATCACCAAATTACTGCCGTATATACGATCCACCAGGATCCTGCTATTTTTAGGTTTCCAGAGCACGCGCGATAATAATCCAATCAAATGACGAGTCGGCGAAAGCGTCAGCCAATGGATGATGCTTTTTGTGCTCTCTTTCACATCCGCGTGTTTTTGTGCTCAATCCGCTGCAAAACTTGAAATGCATGCTTGAATCTTGTAGAAATAAATACAATTGTTTTATACCTTTTGAATTCCTGTCAATCTCCAATATTTAAGCAAACATTAGAAAAATCTTTGAAAACAGAAAGCTCGCGAGGCGGGCACTTTGCTTTACGGTATCGTAGTACTTTTACATCGAATTTACATAGAGAAACAAAGGTACGGTGCAATAATAATACAAACTGACATACATTTCTAATAGGCTGCTCTATAAAATATTGGGACTTCCATTTACATCGAGTGTGGAATCTTTGTTTTTATTTGAGGACTGATGTTTGTTTTGTTTATTTCAGACTGGGGAGGGGAAGAGGAGGGCCTGTCATTTTAACCTCCCCTCACCCCGGCATCCGCTGAAAAAAGTAACTAAGATTCTTCTGAGGGTCCCCATGAAAGTTAACATCTATCGTACTACATCCATGGGTGTGAATGACTTCATCTGAAAATCACTATATTAATTTGCACCCCCTTAAACTTTTAGTTGAAAAGAACTTTGGACAATTTCGGGCAGAATGGACCATATTGGGGGAAAATCACAAATCTGCTGATTTAATTTACAATGATTCAAAAGGAAGCGGTATGGATGGAATCTGATGTTCAAATTGATTTGAATGTGCAATGGTAGAAGTACTCTCTCGAAATATTTGGTTGGCCCTGAAAAGGGCCGTTGAAATAGCGACAGGCGCTATATATTTATTTGCTGCTGGTGTACTTCGTGACAGCCTTGGTTTCTTCACTCACGGCGTGCTTGGCCAACTCGCCGGGCAGAATCAGACGGACAGCAGTCTGGACTTCTCGGCTTGTGATGGTCGATCGCTTGTTGTAGTGGGCCAAACGGGAAGCCTCTCCTGCGATACGCTCGAAGATGTCGTTGACGAAGCTGTTCATTATTGACATCGCCTTGGAAGAAATGCCGGTGTCGGGATGGACTTGTTTCATCACCTTGTAAATGTAAATGCCGTAGCTTTCCCTCCTCCGCCTCCTTCTTTTCCCAGCACCACCCTTTGGTGCTCGTTTCTTTATCGCCTTCTTGGCGCCTTTGGAACCAGTCGGTGTTTTGGGAGCCATGACGCAAATAGGAATATGTGACACTGGTGCGGTTCAAGAGAATCGGTGAGTTCGAACGCCTGACCCGCTCTATTTATATCCTGAAGCCGGGATTGAAATTTCCGGCTATGATGCAAATGTGACTGACAATAAACACACAACAATGAGAAACCCTCAACAGTCAGATTAACTGTTGACTCAGTTAATCAGATTTTATATGTCTCATTAAAGTTACAAATGGAAAAGGCATTTTGGAAATTCTTTGTGTGTGGAACAAACATCTGAGTTTTTACAGGTGATATAATTAGTATTAATTTCATGTGGTTTTAGACTGATATAAAGTGAATTAATGCATAAATGATTTGAAGCATTGAAGATTTGAACTGAGGTCGCGATTTTGGAAAAAAGCATGTAATTGTATCTATGTGAATTTCCTTTCTTCCATTTACATTTTATTGTATCTTGAAAGTTCATTTGCTCATAATTACCAGCTGTGTTAAATGAACCTCGTCATATTTGGCATTGACTATTTGGCCCTAGTACTGACAAATCAGTCATTTTTTGCCTATATTTGCTCCAAAAGGTCTCAATTTGTAGCCCAAATCTTAAACCTGTTTCAATTCATGCCATTAATCTCCGTCAGGAAGATGATACAACGTAGAAAACGGAAGTTAAAACTAAAAGTTAGCTCCCCTAGCGGAGAGTTGTCCGCCCCTAGGAGAACTCTCCCATCCCATTCCAGCAGGATTACTATAAAGGCTCTGCATCAGCCATTACTCATCCTCTATTCTCTGTTGTACCTCGACCAGTACACATCAGGAAGGAAGTGTTTATACAACCTGGGTTGTTGTTGTAACGACCCGCTGTATCCTTATCGGTTTTGAATTGTGTTATTTCTTGTCGGAAATTCTTTCATTATTGTCGGAAATTCTTTCATTAGTTATGTCTGACATTCCGATATCTAATGCATGTAATTCGTGTGTGAAATGGTGGTCCAGTTTGGACGCCCACACGGTTTGGTTTTCTTGTAAAGAGTTGTGTTATCGGCGAAGTTCGCCGAGTGTATATTAGAGACCCGTTAGCGTGGGGAAATTTCGCCCAGGCTAGTCGGGTTTACCTTTGCAGGCATCTGGCGACCCGTTTCTTTCGGAAGTCGACAGACGTCTGTTGGGAATTGCTTGTAATTGACCTGAATGCTATCGAAGTTACGTTGCAATTATATAAATGTTTCCCATTGTCTTAGTAATCAGAACTCGCCCGCCTCTATAAATATACTAGCGGGACGGTTCTACGTCTAGTTAGACAGCCTACATGTCTAGGTTTGGCTATGTATGCAGTCAAACCGGTTCCTTTGTTCGACAAAGACTTCTCTAACCTGTCGTGCCTTAGCAATCCATTGTTCTCGTTGGACAATGAAATGCAGTGGGTTCGCATATCATGCTCGACCTCTCCTTTGTCTTTTTGTTTTCACACTCCGTTACCTAAACGGAATAAACGTGTCTTGTCTGTTCGCAGTTCTAAATTCGTTTCTCGTTTTATGGTGGGTTATTCAGACCTACCATTGAGTGTCAAAATTGCTCTTGCGGTTTCGTTTATCGATGAATCAGCGATTCTATAATAGCGAAATGACATGTTACGGGACTTCAATTAGGATTGAGTTGGGGTGACAAATAGAAACATTATTTATAAATGTTTAATTTGTATTGGAAATATACTGAAAGTATTCACATTGACGAGGATGGTCACAAGTGATGATCTAAAAGACAAACCATTATTTTCATCTCATCAAATATTCTCAACTAGACTATTATCAGGTATGAGGTCAAACTGATATAATGGTGGATTGAGACAGGTTGACTTGGTAACAGATAGAAACATTGTTTATAAATGTTTGATATTTCAATCAATTTCCATCGTTAAATATCCAATCTGTCGACGATTATTGCTTATTAAAATAGTGCATACTGCTTACGAAATCGGTGAGAATTAGACCGGGAATTCTAGTTCTATTTTTCGGCCCTCCCGTTCTCCGGTATGCCGTTCTCGTACTTCGACTCGACGTTTTTCCTACACCGGTATCGTCGAGTTCATCTGTGATTCCTTTTTTCTTCAGTGTAAAGTTAGGAACATACGTCAATGATGGTTTTTCGGATAATTTGGATGCGCTTTTAGCGTTGCTGCCGGATATGCCGTCTACTTCGAATAATCCTCGTATTAAATGTCAGACGAAGGAATACTTCCTCGCCGTATGTTGTCTCACCTATGTCATTTTTGTCAATGGTTCGATGGTGATTAAATTAATATTTTGGGGATAATTTTTCTTTCACATTTCTGTCTTGTCAAAATTTTGTTTGGGCAAATTTGTAGACTTCACATGGTCTGTTTTTCCATCTGCCATGTGTTTATTGTCTTCGGACGTACGTCGCGAAATAAATTGGCTCTTGTCGGAGTTTTCAAAATTCTTATATCTTGAAATTATTACCCGATATATTTTCTAAAGTCAATATTAATCTCGGGCTTATCTGATAACGCAGTCCGGCGTGATGGAGACAATGTGTATTCAATATCACGTCTTCACACGAACAATGAGTTCGACCCGCTGTGTTTGGTGTGGGTTTTTACGGGCTCTCGCGACCTCGTTTTTATTGCTCAATTGGTGACAGATTCGTACTTAGTTCCCGGCATTTCTGTAAGTCTGCCTTTTAGTGCTGAGATTTGAAGGCCGATGGTGATCTCTACAATAAACGATCAGGTTTGGTTTCGTTGATTCATGAATTTTTATGCATTGAGTTTGTGTATATCTCAAGTAGGGTTGTAAATAGTATCCTCATCGGCGGGGGTTTTTCGTTTCTTCCCGCCGGAGAGATCTGATACTTTTTTTTGCAGCCGTCAAATTTTCATGTTGTTGTTGTTGTGTCTGTTCGGACTTGCAGTTTTGGTTGGTTCACCTTGGTCCTACCAAAATGTAATCTCTTGTTATATATTTCGGGATATTTGATATCCTGTATTCAAGAGAGTCCTGACAGAGGTTTTATGTCTTTCATACTGATGAATATGAAGCCTCATTGTTACGTTTGTGTTACGTAACCACAACTCAACCCTTTTTACTTCGACCCTGTGTCGCATCTTAATGAGCTTCTTTACTGATCTCTTTATGTAATTAAGGGTGTGTCGAACAACAATGAGATCACGTGCTGGTTTACGTGAATGAGTAAACCTATTCACCCACTTATGCTGGTTTACGTGAGTGAGTAAACCTATTCACCCACTATGTGAAAGTGTGATTTTCTTGAAACACGATTGTCTGATTATTACATTGCTTGTTTTATTTCACACCATGTTGGTTCCATCTGTATACTGTATTACGCTTATAATTCAGATGGAGTTATGCACTAATTTTAATTTCTTCCATATGAGAAAATTTAAAATTACTAGCGTGAGTGGGAAGGTTTTGGCCGGCCAGGGATCAAGCCTAGTGACACGCGAGTCTTGAAGTCTTCTATGGTTTCTTTCTACCAGGTATGTATTACCGGTACAGTGTTCTTCTCGACAAATTGTTCGTGCTAGGTCATTTCAAATTATAAATTTTGAATAACCTCACTTTCCTGCCGGCGAGAGACTTAAATGTATTTCCTCTCTTCGGGAATTTAAATTCTTTAAGGATCTTTCTTGGTTACCTGGAAAATCTTTGTTCTGGATGTCGGTTGTGTGACTATTTGGTTATTAATAGTAACATTGTGGTAAATGTTTTATATTCTCTCCATATAAAACTCCAGTACTGAATCTCATGTACAGGAGACAAATTACATCGGGAGAGGTCATAATGTAACCATGTTCATTGATACATTATTCATGTTCACTGACACAAAGATCCATAATCCCATTTATCTCATTGAGCTTACATTTGGTGATTAACGCTACAAACATTTAATATGTTCATCTCTACTGCGTTTAAAGAGAAGGGAAATTATTATAATCGACTTCGGGGTTACTGTTGCAACGCCCTTCTGTTACGTCGTGTGCTTTTATAAGTTGTATCCTGCTCTATGATGAGCATGTATATACATTAAGTTGTTGTGAATGAGGAAATCACTACGTTGTTTATCATATACAACGTTTCTCGCATTTTCACATTACGCTTTCCTATTACACCTTGACGACATGTTCATTACACCGTCATGTGTCTCTCATACGCCTGTGCAATAACGCCGTTTGTCACGTCATTTCTTCATTTGCGAGTTGCATATTTTATATCCATTCATCGGCACTTCCTTTGATTCTCCATCGTCGATCGCCGGTGGGAGGGGAAGTCCGTTCGTTTGGCATCAACTTTCCACTTGTATCAATTCCTCTCGGGTTTTTCACAATGTGATTTACTTAGGTTCGTCTTTACTCTACGAAGAGAGTTCTGTCCAGACCTTGCTGTTTCCAGTCTGGAGTGCAGAATATCAAAATTGTATTGGAATCAGCAGTATTTGGTTAAATACTGTTATATGGAATAGGTCTTTGGATTATGGACATGGATATTCTCTGAGGACGACGGCGGGATTGTGAATGACGGACTAGTCGCCTTTAATTGAATTCAGCACAGTGTTAATACAGAGCCATGTTGACTTTATCACACTAACATTATGTTGAGATCCAGTTACCTTAGGATTGTGCTTGATCAACACAATGTCTTCGTGGTGTACTTGTGGGACAGTTTTTCTGACTTTCTCCATCAAGTACTTTATTCCTATATTAACCGTTACACCAATGGTTAGACTTTGACATTATGGTTCTGTCATCAACCTTAAGGTTGTTTATTATATGTAGGATCGTACTCACTACGTTCCTATATTTGTCCTGGTGCCGAGGACGTGATCGTTCCCGACTCTATTCCCCTCGTAATTGACTTCATCCTTCACCTTCACCAGGATAGGGAGTTTCATATTAGCACCATGGAAGGCTGTCGATCTGCTCTGGCATGAATTGAATAGGGTGTTACGTCTTACCTTGGGTTCGGACATTAGCCTTAACGATAATATCTCTGCTCTTATTCACGCCTTCGCATTACAGTCGCGTTGTACTCGCCAACTGTTACCGAAATGGGACAAGTTGCCACATGTACAGGTACAATAAAAGCGTACCTGAGATACAACACATATCACGAATCGTTAGATTCTTGGTATGTACTTTAGAATAGGTTAACCAGAAGAAGTCATGTGACCCTTATATGTGTTGTAATCGGGGTGGTTCTGTGTGCTCTGATTATACCACCTTTTGAACCCTTAGAGTCCGCGTCTATAAAACTGTGTCTTATAAGACGGCCGTCGTGGCGGCGTTTGCTTTGGCGTCCAGACTGTCTATACTTCATGCTCTTGAAAGATCTTCTATGACCTGGACAGCGGATCGGTCTTGCATTTCTTTTCGGCCCATTCCTGAATTTATCGCCAAAATGAGTCTGTTCGTTCAGGTCCGTGCGCTCAACGTCGTACACCATTCCTGCGTTGTCAGACTTTGTACATGGTCTCGAGGACGATCTTCTGCTATGTCCTGTTCGAGCCATCCGCCACTATCTTACTCGTTCCGATCCGTTCGCGGCTCTCGGCTACGGTTATTCTGTCCCTTCGCCTATCAGCAAGGCTTGACATTTAAAAAGCCGCGTAGTTGAAGAAGACCATAAAATAGTCTTATCAATTGGCAGAAGGTAGATATACCATTGACGCCCCACTACTGTCTTCTGCTTCTTCTAATGTGATTCGTGCCATCGCTGCGTCATGGCATGTATGGAAGAACTGACCCCTTCGTGACATTGTTTTGTCTTGTGCCTGAACAATTAACTCCACGTTCTCTAACATCTGTCTGAGGGATATGACAGTGCAATCAATAGTGTGACCACGCTTGGGCCACTGTGGCTACCCAGCACGTTGTGAGTAATTTCAGAAAAAAGAGGGGGGGGCGGCAAAATTGTCACCATTGCAGCAAGTCAGCCATCTTGCTGTATCATCTCATCTCATCTCATCTCAGTCATATTATTATTATTACATATATTATATGATAAGAGGCATCTCAGAAGGTAGAAATAAGTCAGTTGACCGGCCGTGGATTCTATAATCACCAATGAAGGCCTAACACCAGGATAGGGTTTACTCCTAACTGAAATTTGCTTCTGTTCTTCAGAAACTGACTGCCTTCTAGATGTCTCAGCTGGGTCACCTGTGCCTCAACTCACAAGACACGCGCTCCAGGCCTAGTGTCAACAATAGTGAAGAAAGTACAGAGAGTTGAACAGAGCGCGGCTCACCCAGGGAGCAAGCTGCAATTCCAACGCATCTAAATTCATCACTCCTAGATATGGTGAGTTGTCTCAAGAAGTTTGCGGTCTGAGAGTGGTGTGGACTTGGTACCTTCCAAGGATGGGTTGCGTACGTCCCCCCTGACTTATGGTTGGACCAAGGATCTCCCTGTATGCAATGGCCGACAAACCCTAGTCATACAGAGTCTACCAAGAGGACCTTCTTGTTGCCTTGGATGCCTGGGTTCCTGCGACTTGGTGGAAATGTGAACCACATCACAAGCACAATTACATGGATGGAGACACTCAGATAAGTAAAACTGTATCAATTCCTTCAATTACCCTATGAGTCAGAGACCAGGGTTAACTTGATCAGTAATAATGTCTCATATGTATACCCATGTTTGTGTCATTCCAGCGATTACTAGTCTACTAGGGAGTTACCACAAGGCCGGGATTCCCGCCTCCATATGTTGGTACTGTGGCATGAATTGAAACAGGTTTAAGATTTGGGCTACAAATATCAAACATTTATAAACAATGTTTCTATTTGTTACCAAATCAAACCTGTTTCAATTTAATGGTCCCTCCCTCCCTCCGTCCCCTCATGCCGGCCGTAAACACTACAGGTCTCGGTAATTATAATGAGAATAGAGGGTGAGTAATGGCTGATGCAGAGCCTTTATAGTAATCCTGCTGGAGTGGGATGGGAGAGTTCTCCTAGGGGCGGACAACTCTCCGCTAGGGGAGCTAACTTTTAGTTTTAACTTCCGTTTTCTACGTTGTATCATCTTCCTGACGGAGATTAATGGCATGAATTGAAACAGGTTTGATTTGGTAACAAATAGAAACATTGTTTATAAATGTTTGATATTTTGTCGCAGAAATGGCATAACAATACAAGAGATGTTACCCAGCATTATCAGTATGATATTTATTTCAACCACATTTAGCAAGAAAAAAAATAATTTTAATAATTAAAAAAATTATTAAAATTAATTAAAAATTTTATTTTATTTTATTAATAATTTAATAACATAAATTTGAAACAACCCTAATATTTGAACTTAGTTCAGGAGTCATCATGGAAAAAATTGGGCTGATCCAGTAAAAACTGTAGCCACAGTGACGATTTAAAGTTCTCTGGTCAAATGTGAAAATGTCGTGAGTCAGGAATGGAACCATTGTTAAAATAAGGAATGCTCTCATCTGAACAAACCATACCCATCCCCAAACATTCTTGAGAAGGCACAGATAAAACTATGCAGAGATAGAGATTTTACAGCCTATATACCAAGGGTACCCCCTTTATAATTTCCCCTCAGTTTGCCCCATATGACTTAAGACTGAGGTACAAGTAAAAAGTACAATATCTCACTAATCTGTACATATTTTTCCATCTGGTAAAAAGCACCAAGCCGACAATCCTTCTGCCTATAAAAAGAAGTATAAAGCATTAACTAGATATGTTAAACACTATTTTTAATTATTTTTTTATTATTTTAATTCATTTTTTTATGAAATTATTCAAATTAAAGTTTAAAAATAAAGAAAACTTAAATTCAAAATGTGTCAAAACATAATTTGTTTTCAACCTGCTCATTTAGGCTACATTTGGTAAAAATTTCCTTCATGGCAGTGGTTAACTTCTCCATGTAATCAGTGGGTCATCCCAGTAATCTATCAAATGGGATTTAAATTTGATGTTGATACAAAGATCAAAGACATGTTTAATCCTGTAGTAAGTGACAGCAAGATACACAAATGTGTACACAACACATACCAAAATATAACACAGAGGTGTTTATGGTATACACAACTCCCATATAGAGAATATATGTCAGTTCAATTGGATGGATCTACATCTCATCAAGATCTTGCTGGCAGTAATTAGAAACATGCACATATTACTTGTAAACAGTTATTATTACTGAGAAAACTCCTAAATAACATTGAGGAATATATTCTGTGTCAGATTTCAAGTCCATGAATGCAATGTCTGCAAACAGGCAACACTTGTCAAAACACAACATAGAAGAAAAAAAAGGAATAAATTCAATGACAACATATCTGATGGTCATTTGCTGATCTCTGCTACATTAACAACCATGAAAGATGAGGACAGCTGGAAGTTGCCTAACTTAAACTGTTAACTGTTTGGTGAAAGATTAAAGTGGCAACTTACAGTGAGAAAGGCTTATCTTCCAACAGAGTTGGAGGCATACCTCTGAGTCACACTGTGCGAAATTCCCAGAGTTGATGTGTGTGTGGGGGGGGGAGAGAGGGTTGTATGGGGCTTGCTAATATTTGGTGCCTGTAATCCATGTTTCTTGCTACCTACAAGATCTCTGATATGAATATGAAAGAGAATTACATACTTATAGTCCTGGAGATGGTGGAAATGGAATGAAGAGAAAGTATTTGCTATGATGCAAATGTGACTGACAATAAACACACAACAATGAGAAACCCTCAACAGTCAGATTAACTGTTGACTCAGTTAATCAGATTTTATTTGTCTCATTAAAGTTACAAATGCAAAAGGCATTTTGGAAATTCTTTGTGTGTGGAACAAACATCTGAGTTTTTACAGGTGATATAATTAGTATTAATTTCATATGGTTTTAGACTGATATAAAGTGAATTAATGCATAAATGATTTGAAGCATTGAAGATTTGAACTGAGGTCGCGATTTTGAAAAAAAGCATGTAATTGTATCTATGTGAATTTCCTTTCTTCCATTTACATTTTATTGTATCTTGAAAGTTCATTTGCTCATAATTACCAGTTGTGTTAAATGAACCTCGTCATATTTGGCATTGACTATTTGGCCCTAGTACTGACAAATCAGTCATTTTTTGCCTATATTTGCTCCAAAAGGTCTCAATTTTGTCACAGAAATGGCATAACAATACAAGAGATGTTACCCAGCATTATCAGTATGATATTTATTTCAACCACATTTAGCAAGAAAAAAAATAATTTTAATAATTAAAAAAATTATTAAAATTAATTAAAATTTTTATTTTATTTTATTAATAATTTAATAACATAAATTTGAAACAAACCTAATATTTGAACTTAGTTCAGGAGTCATCATGGAAAAAATTGGGCTGATCCAGTAAAAACTGTAGCCACAGTGACGATTTAAAGTTCTCTGGTCAAATGTGAAAATGTCGTGTGTCAGCAATGGAACCATTGTTAAAATAAGGAATGCTCTCATCTGAACAAACCATCCCCATCCCCAAACATTCTTGAGAAGGCACAGATAAAACTATGCACAGATAGAGATTTTACAGCCTATATACCAAGGGTACCCCCTTTATAATTTCCCCTCAGTTTGCCCCATATGACTTAAGACTGAGGTACAAGTAAAAAGTACAATATCTCACTAACCTGTACATATTTTTCCATCTGGTAAAAGCACCAAGTCGACAATCCTTCTGCCTATAAAAAGAAGTATAAAGCATTAACTAGATATGTTAAACACTATTTTTAATTATTTTTTTATTATTTTAATTCATTTTTTATGAAATTATTCAAATTAAAGTTTAAAAATGAAGAAAACTTAAATTCAAAATGTGTCAAAACATAATTTGTTTTCAACCTGCTCATTTAGGCAACATTTGGCAAAACTTCCCTTCATGGCAGTGGTTAACTTCTCCATAATCAGTGGGTCATCCCAGTTATCTATCAAATGGGATTTAAATTTGATGTTGATACAAAGATCAAAGACATGTTTAATCCTGTAATAAGTGACAGCAATATACACAAATGTGTACACAACACATATCAAAATATAACATAGAGGTGTTTATGGTATACACAACTCCCATACAGGGAATATATGTCAGTTCAATTGAATGGATCTACATCTCCTCAAGATCTTGCTGGTAGTAATTAGAAAGATGCACATATTGCTTGTAAACAGTTATTATTACTGAGAAAACTCCTAAATAACATTGAGGAATATATTCTGTGTCAGATTTCAAGTCCATGAATGCAATGTCTGCAAACAGGCAACACTTGTCAAAACACAACATAGAAGAAAAAAATGACAACATATCTGATGGTCATTTGCTGATCTCTGCTACATTAAGAACCATGAAAGATGAGGACAGCTGGAAGTTGCCTAACTTAAACTGTTAACTGTTTGGTGAAAAATTAAAGTGGCAACTTACAGTGAGAAAGGCCTATCTTCCAACAGAGTTGGAGGCATACCTCTGAGTCACACTGTGCGAAATTCCCAGAGTTGATGTGTGTGTGTGGGGGAGGGGGGGAGAGGGTTGTATGGGGCTTGCTAATATTTGGTGCCTGTAATCCATGTTTCTTGCTACCTACAAGATCTCTGATATGAATATGAAAGAGAATTACATACTTATAGTCCTGGAGATAGTGGAAATGGAATGAAGAGAAAGTATTTGCTATGATGCAAATGTGACTGACAATAAACACACAACAATGAGAAACCCTCAACAGTCAGATTAACTGTTGACTCAGTTAATCAGATTTTATTTGTCTCATTAAAGCTACAAATGCAAAAGGCATTTTGGAAATTCTTTGTGTGTGGAACAAACATCTGAGTTTTTACAGGTGATATAATTAGTATTAATTTCATGTGGTTTTAGACTGATATAAAGTGAATTAATGCATAAATCATTTGAAGCATTGAAAATTTGAACTGAGGTCGCGATTTTGAAAAAAAGCATGTAATTGTATCTATGTGAATTTCCTTTCTTCCATTTACATTTTATTGTATCTTCAAAGTTCATTTGCTCATAATTACCAGCTGTGTTAAATGAACCTCGTCATATTTGGCATTGACTATTTGGCCCTAGTACTGACAAATCAGTCATTTTTTGCCTATATTTGCTCCAAAAGGTCTCAATTTTGTCGCAGAAATAGCATAACAATACAAGAGATGTTACCCGGCATTATCAGTATGATATTTATTTCAACCACATTTAGCAAGAAAAAAAATAATTTTAATAATTAAAAAAATTATTAAAATTAATTAAAATTTTTATTTTATTTTATTAATAATTTAATAACATAAATTTGAAACAACCCTAATATTTGAACTTAGTTCAGGAGTCATCATGGAAAAAATTGGGCTGATCCAGTAAAAACTGTAGCCACAGTGACGATTTAAAGTTCTCTGGTCAAATGTGAAAATGTCGTGTGTCAGGCATGGAACCATTGTTAAAATAAGGAATGCTCTCATCTGAACAAACCATACCCATCCCCAAACATTCTTGAGAAGGCACAGATAAAACTATGCACAGATAGAGATTTTACAGCCTATATACCAAGGGTACCCCCTTTATAATTTCCCCTCAGTTTGCCCCATATGACTTAAGACTGAGGTACAAGTAAAAGGTACAATATCTCACTAACCTGTACATATTTTTCCATCTGGTAAAAAGCACCAAGTCGACAATCCTTCTGCCTATAAAAAGAAGTATAAACATTAACTAGATA
Organism: Hanleya hanleyi; assembly: GCA_036873755.1. Taxonomy (NCBI): domain Eukaryota; kingdom Metazoa; phylum Mollusca; class Polyplacophora; order Lepidopleurida; family Hanleyidae; genus Hanleya; species Hanleya hanleyi. Next base: position 32,239 of record JAVTVY010010548.1, on the reverse strand, counting down.
TGTTAAACACTATTTTTAATTATTTTGTTATTATTTTAATTCATTTTTTTATGAAATTATTCAAATTAAAGTTTAAAAATAAAGAAAACTTAAATTCAAAATGTGTCAAAACATAATTTGTTTTCAACCTGCTCATTTAGGCTACATTTGGTAATAATTTCCTTCATGGCAGTGGTTAACTTCTCCATGTAATCAGTGGGTCATCCCAGTAATCTATCAAATGGGATTTAAATTTGATGTTGATACAAAGATCAAAGACATGTTTAATCCTGTAATAAGTGACAGCAAGATGCACAAATGTGTACACAACACATACCAAAATATAACACAGAGGTGTTTATGGTATACACAACTCCCATATAGAGAATATATGTCAGTTCAATTGGATGGATCTACATCTCATCAAGATCTTGCTGGCAGTAATTAGAAAGATGCACATATTACTTGTAAACAGTTATTATTACTGAGAAAACTCCTAAATAACATTGAGGAATATATTCTGTGTCAGATTTCAAGTCCATGAATGCAATGTCTGCAAACAGGCAACACTTGTCAAAACACAACATAGAAGAAAAAAATGACAACATATCTGATGGTCATTTGCTGATCTCTGCTACATTAACAACCATGAAAGATGAGGACAGCTGGAAGTTGCCTAACTTAAACTGTTAACTGTTTGGTGAAAGATTAAAGTGGCAACTTACAGTGAGAAAGGCCTATCTTCCAACAGAGTTGGAGGCATACCTCTGAGTCACACTGTGCGAATTTCCCAGAGTTGATGTGTGTGTGTGTGGGGGGGGAGAGGGTTGTATGGGGCTTGCTAATATTTGGTGCCTGTAATCCATGTTTCTTGCTACCTACAAGATCTCTGATATGAATATGAAAGAGAATTACATACTTATAGTCCTGGAGATAGTGGAAATGGAATGAAGAGAAAGTATTTGCTATGATGCAAATGTGACTGACAATAAACACACAACAATGAGAAACCCTCAACAGTCAGATTAACTGCTGACTCAGTTAATCAGATTTGATTTGTCTAATCAGATTTGATTTGTCTCATTAAAGTTAGAAATGCAAAAGGCATTTTGGAAATTCTTTGTGTGTGGAACAAACATCTGAGTTTTTACAGGTGATATAATTAGTATTAATTTCATGTGGTTTTAGACTGATATAAAGTGAATTAATGCATAAATGATTTGAAGCATTGAAGATTTGAACTGAGGTCGCGATTTTGAAAAAAAAAGCATGTAATTGTATCTATGTGAATTTCCTTTCTTCCATTTACATTTTATTGTATCTTGAAAGTTCATTTGCTCATAATTACCAGCTGTGTTAAATGAACCTCGTCATATTTGGCATTGACTATTTGGCCCTAGCACTGACAAATCAGTCATTTTTTGCCTATATTTGCTCCAAAAGGTCTCAATTTTGTCGCAGAAATGGCATAACAATACAAGAGATGTTACCCAGCATTATCAGTATGATATTTATTTCAGCCACATTTAGCAAGAAATTTTTTTTTAATAATTAAAAAAATTATTAAAATTAATTAAAATTTTTATTTAAAAAATTATTAAAATTAGTTAAAATTTTTATTTTATTTTATTAATAATATAATAACATAAATTTGAAACAACCCTAATAGTTGAACTTAGTTCAGGAGTCATCATGGAAAAAATTGGGCTGATCCAGTAAAAACTGTAGCCACAGTGACGATTTAAAGTTTTCTGGTCAAATGTGAAAATGTCGTGTGACAGGTATCAGTACACAATTAATTCTGTTACTTTTTATGTATTAGCGTTAAAAATCGGCAAAAATCCAGAAAATTCACAATGCATAAATCCACCTGGCATGTCAATATTTACCTTGTGGGACATTACCAGTGGAAGTCTTGACAGATGTTGACCATGGAAATTTCAAATTACCGCCACTGACAGCTGATTGGTGCTACAGAATGTCATTCGATTTGTAAACAGGGAGCCTTCACACCCTTCACTGATCATGTCTTCATCCACCATGCTTTTTTCAAAGTGGCCCAAATCAACACCAGGAAGTACAGTTTGAAGACTCATCTGCAAGTTGAAATATCAAATGTATCAGAAATGCTGAAAAATCGCAGCTCATAAAATCCCTAAAGATCTGCTCTCAAATTTCTAAACAATGTAGATCGTGGGCACCGACTCGGAAGTGATTAATTGTGTACTGATTCCAAGATTCATTGGGGTTTCGCTGGCCGCAGTGCATTCTGGGATTGAAGAAAGATAAACACACCGATCACGTGGTTCCCCAAGCCCGCAGAAGCATGGAAGCATAGGCTGACAGTGGAAGATTTTAGGAGTTGTAAAGGCCCTCCAACTGCGCGATTTTTTGCCTCAAATGGGTTTGATGTACTCGTCAAATATAAAATATAAACTTGTTATCCCTGTGTAGTCATACATAAGGAAAAAAAAAAAGTTATTCTGACTGGCAAGGCTGTAAACTTGCGCTACATCTCTTGGTCGCTGTGCCTGGTCCCGCGTCGAGGCTCACAACGGGTGGGACCCGCAAAACGCATAGTCAACATACTTGATTGAATTCACTCACGTACTCAAGCGGACCTCTGATTAATTTAAGCCTAGCAGGTGACCAGAGTTATTGTTCTCTTTTTTAAAGCTCTTTTTCCCCACACCTGACTTGACTACGCAAACGAAACGAATTCTGACAGGCAAATCACAGAGCATGTTGAACCTCTTTGAATGTTTGCGATCGTTTGGCATTTTCTGCTGGTGAATTTTATGTGCTAGCGTGTTGTTTTGGGCTTCTCTTTTTTCGCGAATACCTGTATTTATTTTCTCTGTCACCAAAAAACCCACTTTGCCGAAAAATATTCAGAAACCGCAGAAAACAGTGCCAGGCAGCTATGTTGTCATATACAAACGTTTGACCACGTGGCTTTGTTTTTCTTTCCTAAGACCCGGATGTGACATGCGCACTTGAAACCACGACACCCCTTATTCTTTCAACATGGAAGCCAATATGGATTTCTTGCAGTGCGTAACGAGGTTCTAATGTCCTACATTGTCCGAGATCGTGTCGAGTGCAGTAGATGAAGCCGACTTTTACGACGTGGCTATGACGTTACGGAACCATCCCCATTCTAGTCACGCGAGTCTCCCAGCTACGAGAAGAGCCATCCCCATCCTCCGCACAGCTCATGCTGTATTTCACAGGCTCCTATATCATCCCTGCCCCCAATAGCGGAAATTGACCTTCACTACGTTGCTATGACGTATAGGGAAAACCCCACGTACGCACGGTTCAGTTTGAATTCGGTCGAACAACTCCTTCAGGTTTGCAAATGAAATGAAATGAAGTCATACAGCTGACATGCGCTGTTCGGAGTTTCCGCGTGATATTATAAGAGGTATCAGTACACAATTAATTCTGTTACTTGTTATGTATTAGCGTTAAAAATCGGCAAAAATCCAGAAAATTCACAATGCATAAATCCACCTGGCATGTCAATATTTACCTTGTGGGACATTACCAGTGGAAGTCTTGACAGATGTTGACCATGGAAATTTAAAATTACCGCCACTGACAGCTGATTGGTGCTACAGAATGTCATTCGATTTGTAAACAGGGAGCCTTCTCACCCTTCACTGATCATGTCTTCATCCACCATGCTTTTTTCAAAGTGGCCCAAATCAACACCAGGAAGTACAGTTTGAAGACTCATCTGCAAGTTGAAATATCAAATGTATCAGAAATGCTGAAAAATCGCAGCTCATAAAATCCATAAAGATCTGCTCTAAAATTTCTAAACAATGTAGATCGTGGGCACCGACCCGGAAGTGATTAATTGTGTACTGATGCCTGTCAGGAATGGAACCATTGTTAAAATAAGGAATGCTCTCATCTGAACAAACCATACCCATCCCCAAACATTCTTGAGAAGGTACAGATAAAACTATGCACAGATAGAGATTTTACAGCCTATATACCAAGGGTACCCCCTTTATAATTTCCCCTCAGTTTGCCCCATATGACTTAAGACTGAGGTACAAGTAAAAAGTACAATATCTCACTAACCTGTACATATTTTTCCATCTGGTAAAAAGCACCAAGTCGACAATCATTCTGCCTATAAAAAGAAGTATAAAGCATTAACTAGATATGTTAAACACTATTTTTTATTATTTTTTTATTATTTTAATTCATTTTTTATGAAATTATTCAAATTAAAGTTTAAAAATAAAGAAAACTTAAATTCAAAATGTGTCAAAACATAATTTGTTTTCAACCTGCTCATTTAGGCTACATTTGGTAAAAATTTCCTTCATGGCAGTGGTTAACTTCTCCATGTAATCAGTGGGTCATCCCAGTAATCTATCAAATGGGATTTAAATTTGATGTTGATACAAAGATCAAAGACATGTTTAATCCTGTAATAAGTGACAGCAAGATACACAAATGTGTACACAACACATACCAAAATATAACACAGAGGTGTTTATGGTATACACAACTCCCATATAGAGAATATATGTCAGTTCAATTGGATGGATCTACATCTCATCAAGATCTTGCTGGCAGTAATTAGAAAGATGCACATATTACTTGTAAACAGTTATTATTACTGAGAAAACTCCTAAATAACATTGAGGAATATATTCTGTGTCAGATTTCAAGTCCATGAATGCAATGTCTGCAAACAGGCAACACTTGTCAAAACACAACATAGAAGAAAAAGGAATAAAATTCAATGACAACATATCTGATGGTCATTTGCTGATCTCTACTACATTAACAACCATGAAAGATGAGGACAGCTGGAAGTTGCCTAACTTAAACTGTTAACTGTTTGGTGAAAGATTAAAGTGGCAACTTACAGTGAGAAAGGCCTATCTTCCAACAGAGTTGGAGGCATACCTCTGAGTCACACTGTGCGAAATTCCCAGAGTTGATGTGTGTGTGTGGGGGGGGGAGGGGTGAGAGGGTTGTATGGGGCTTGCTAATATTTGGTGCCTGTAATCCATGTTTCTTGCTACCTACAAGATCTCTGATATGAATTTGAAAGAGAATTACATACTTATAGTCCTGGAGATAGTGGAAATGGAATGAAGAGAAAGTATTTGCTATGATGCAAATGTGACTGACAATAAACACACAACAATGAGAAACCCTCAACAGTCAGATTAACTGTTGACTCAGTTAATCAGATTTGATTTGTCTCATTAAAGTTAGAAATGCAAAAGGCATTTTGGAATTTCTTTGTGTGTGGAACAAACATCTGAGTTTTTACAGGTGATATAACTGGTATTAATTTCATGTGGTTTTAGACTGATATAAAGTGAATTAATGCATAAATGATTTGAAGCATTGAAGATTTGAACTGAGGTCGCGATTTTGAAAAAAAGCATGTAATTGTATCTATGTGAATTTCCTTTCTTCCATTTACATTTTATTGTATCTTGAAAGTTCATTTGCTCATAATTACCAGCTGTGTTAAATGAACCTCGTCATATTTGGCATTGACTATTTGGCCCTAGCACTGACAAATCAGTCATTTTTTGCCTATATTTGCTCCAAAAGGTCTCAATTTTGTCGCAGAAATGGCATAACAATACAAGAGATGTTACCCAGCATTATCAGTATGATATTTATTTCAGCCATATTTAGCAAGAAAAATTATTTTAATAATTAAAAAAATTATTAAAATTAATTAAATTTTTTATTTTATTTTATTAATAATATAATAACATAAATTTGAAACACCCTAATAGTTGAACTTAGTTCAGGAATCATCATGGAAAAAATTGGGCTGATCCAGTAAAAACTGTAGCCACAGTGACGATTTAAAGTTCTCTGGTCAAATGTGAAAATGTCGTGTGACAGGTATCAGTACACAATTAATTCTGTTACTTGTTATGTATTAGCGTTAAAAATCGGCAAAAATCCAGAAAATTTACAATGCATAAATCCACCTGGCATGTCAATATTTACCTTGTGGGACATTACCAGTGGAAGTCTTGACAGATGTTGACCATGGAAATTTCAAATTGCCGCCACTGACAGCTGATTGGTGCTACAGAATGTCATTCAATTTGTAAACAGGGAGCCTTGTCACCCTTCACTGATCATGTCTCCATCCACCATGCTTTTTCCAAAAAAAGTGCCTAAATCAACACTCAGAGCGAAGTTTGGAAGACTTCAAGGCCCACAAAAGAATAATGCAGCTGTATCAGAAAATGTTTTCTGAAATCAGTTTATAACCCTTAAAAATAGACTTCTGAGCCTCAGCTTCAAAGTCGGGGCCGTGAATTGTCCTAGTTACTGGCTCCGTACTGAGGTAATCCAAAAACATTTGAATGGGGTTTCGTCAACAAAATGGGACGAGCAGCAGATAAAACAGCAACGATCGGCTCCCCGCTCTGCAGAAGCATGGAAGCATAGGCTGACAGTGGAAGATTTTAGGAGTTGTAAAGGCCCTCCAACTGCGCGATTTTTTGCCTCAAATGGGTTTGATGTACTCGTCAAATATAAAATATAAACTTGTTATCCCTGTGTAGTCATACATAAGGAAAAAAAAAAAGTTATTCTGACTGGCAAGGCTGTAAACTTGCGCTACATCTCTTGGTCGCTGTGCCTGGTCCCGCGTCGAGGCTCACAACGGGTGGGACCCGCAAAACGCATAGTCAACATACTTGATTGAATTCACTCACGTACTCAAGCGGACCTCTGATTAATTTAAGCCTAGCAGGTGACCAGAGTTATTGTTCTCTTTTTTAAAGCTCTTTTTCCCCACACCTGACTTGACTACGCAAACGAAACGAATTCTGACAGGCAAATCACAGAGCATGTTGAACCTCTTTGAATGTTTGCGATCGTTTGGCATTTTCTGCTGGTGAATTTTATGTGCTAGCGTGTTGTTTTGGGCTTCTCTTTTTTCGCGAATACCTGTATTTATTTTCTCTGTCACCAAAAAACCCACTTTGCCGAAAAATATTCAGAAACCGCAGAAAACAGTGCCAGGCAGCTATGTTGTCATATACAAACGTTTGACCACGTGGCTTTGTTTTTCTTTCCTAAGACCCGGATGTGACATGCGCACTTGAAACCACGACACCCCTTATTCTTTCAACATGGAAGCCAATATGGATTTCTTGCAGTGCGTAACGAGGTTCTAATGTCCTACATTGTCCGAGATCGTGTCGAGTGCAGTAGATGAAGCCGACTTTTACGACGTGGCTATGACGTTACGGAACCATCCCCATTCTAGTCACGCGAGTCTCCCAGCTACGAGAAGAGCCATCCCCATCCTCCGCACAGCTCATGCTGTATTTCACAGGCTCCTATATCATCCCTGCCCCCAATAGCGGAAATTGACCTTCACTACGTTGCTATGACGTATAGGGAAAACCCCACGTACGCACGGTTCAGTTTGAATTCGGTCGAACAACTCCTTCAGGTTTGCAAATGAAATGAAATGAAGTCATACAGCTGACATGCGCTGTTCGGAGTTTCCGCGTGATATTATAAGAGGTATCAGTACACAATTAATTCTGTTACTTGTTATGTATTAGCGTTAAAAATCGGCAAAAATCCAGAAAATTCACAATGCATAAATCCACCTGGCATGTCAATATTTACCTTGTGGGACATTACCAGTGGAAGTCTTGACAGATGTTGACCATGGAAATTTAAAATTACCGCCACTGACAGCTGATTGGTGCTACAGAATGTCATTCGATTTGTAAACAGGGAGCCTTCTCACCCTTCACTGATCATGTCTTCATCCACCATGCTTTTTTCAAAGTGGCCCAAATCAACACCAGGAAGTACAGTTTGAAGACTCATCTGCAAGTTGAAATATCAAATGTATCAGAAATGCTGAAAAATCGCAGCTCATAAAATCCATAAAGATCTGCTCTCAAATTTCTAAACAATGTAGATCGTGGGCACCGACCCGGAAGTGATTAATTGTGTACTGATGCCTGTCAGGAATGGAACCATTGTTAAAATAAGGAATGCTCTCATCTGAACAAACCATACCCCTAAACATTCTTGAGAAGGCACAGATAAAACTATGCACAGATAGAGATTTTACAGCCTATATACCAAGGGTACCCCCTTTATAATTTCCCTTCAGTTTGCCCCATATGACTTAAGACTGAGGTACAAGTAAAAAGTACAATATCTCACTAACCTGTACATATTTTTCCATCTGGTAAAAAGCACCAAGTCGACAATCCTTCTGCCTATAAAAAGAAGTATAAAGCATTAACTAGATATGTTAAACACTATTTTTAATTATTTTTTTATTATTTTAATTCATTTTTTTATGAAATTATTCAAATTAAAGTTTAAAAATAAAGAAAACTTAAATTCAAAATGTGTCAAAACATAATTTGTTTTCAACCTGCTCATTTAGGCTACATTTGGTAAAAATTTCCTTCATGGCAGTGGTTAACTTCTCCATGTAATCAGTGGGTCATCCCAGTAATCTATCAAATGGGATTTAAATTTGATGTTGATACAAAGATCAAAGACATGTTTAATCCTGTAATAAGTGACAGCAAGATACACAAATGTGTACACAACACATACCAAAATATAACACAGAGGTGTTTAAGGTATACACAACTCCCATATAGAGAATATATGTCAGTTCAATTGGATGGATCTACATCTCATCAAGATCTTGCTGGCAGTAATTAGAAAGATGCACATATTACTTGTAAACAGTTATTATTACTGAGAAAACTCCTAAATAACATTGAGGAATATATTCTGTGTCAGATTTCAAGTCCATGAATGCAATGTCTGCAAACAGGCAACACTTGTCAAAACACAACATAGAAGAAAAAAGGAATAAAATTCAATGACAACATATCTGATGGTCATTTGCTGATCTCTACTACATTAACAACCATGAAAGATGAGGACAGCTGGAAGTTGCCTAACTTAAACTGTTAACTGTTTGGTGAAAGATTAAAGTGGCAACTTACAGTGAGAAAGGCCTATCTTCCAACAGAGTTGGAGGCATACCTCTGAGTCACACTGTGCGAAATTCCCAGAGTTGATGTGTGTGTGTGGGGGGGGGAGGGGTGAGAGGGTTGTATGGGGCTTGCTAATATTTGGTGCCTGTAATCCATGTTTCTTGCTACCTACAAGATCTCTGATATGAATTTGAAAGAGAATTACATACTTATAGTCCTGGAGATAGTGGAAATGGAATGAAGAGAAAGTATTTGCTATGATGCAAATGTGACTGACAATAAACACACAACAATGAGAAACCCTCAACAGTCAGATTAACTGTTGACTCAGTTAATCAGATTTGATTTGTCTCATTAAAGTTAGAAATGCAAAAGGCATTTTGGAATTTCTTTGTGTGTGGAACAAACATCTGAGTTTTTACAGGTGATATAACTGGTATTAATTTCATGTGGTTTTAGACTGATATAAAGTGAATTAATGCATAAATGATTTGAAGCATTGAAGATTTGAACTGAGGTCGCGATTTTGAAAAAAAGCATGTAATTGTATCTATGTGAATTTCCTTTCTTCCATTTACATTTTATTGTATCTTGAAAGTTCATTTGCTCATAATTACCAGCTGTGTTAAATGAACCTCGTCATATTTGGCATTGACTATTTGGCCCTAGCACTGACAAATCAGTCATTTTTTGCCTATATTTGCTCCAAAAGGTCTCAATTTTGTCGCAGAAATGGCATAACAATACAAGAGATGTTACCCAGCATTATCAGTATGATATTTATTTCAGCCATATTTAGCAAGAAAAATTATTTTAATAATTAAAAAAATTATTAAAATTAATTAAAATTTTTATTTTATTTTATTAATAATATAATAACATAAATTTGAAACAACCCTAATAGTTGAACTTAGTTCAGGAATCATCATGGAAAAAATTGGGCTGATCCAGTAAAAACTGTAGCCACAGTGACGATTTAAAGTTCTCTGGTCAAATGTGAAAATGTCGTGTGACAGGTATCAGTACACAATTAATTCTGTTACTTGTTATGTATTAGCGTTAAAAATCGGCAAAAATCCAGAAAATTTACAATGCATAAATCCACCTGGCATGTCAATATTTACCTTGTGGGACATTACCAGTGGAAGTCTTGACAGATGTTGACCATGGAAATTTCAAATTGCCGCCACTGACAGCTGATTGGTGCTACAGAATGTCATTCGATTTGTAAACAGGGAGCCTTCTCACCCTTCACTGATCATGTCTTCATCCACCATGCTTTTTTCAAAGTGGCCCAAATCAACACCAGGAAGTACAGTTTGAAGACTCATCTGCAAGTTGAAATATCAAATGTATCAGAAATGCTGAAAAATCGCAGCTCATAAAATCCCTAAAGATCTGCTCTCAAATTTCTAAACAATGTAGATCGACCCGGAAGTGATTAATTGTGTACTGATTCCAAGATTCATTGGGGTTTCGCTGGCCGCAGTGCATTCTGGGATTGAAGAAAGATAAACACACCGATCACGTGGTTCCCCAAGCCCGCAGAAGCATGGAAGCATAGGCTGACAGTGGAAGATTTTAGGAGTTGTAAAGGCCCTCCAACTGCGCGATTTTTTGCCTCAAATGGGTTTGATGTACTCGTCAAATATAAAATATAAACTTGTTATCCCTGTGTAGTCATACATAAGGAAAAAAAAACAGTTATTCTGACTGGCAAGGCTGTAAACTTGCGCTACATCTCTTGGTCGCTGTGCCTGGTCCCGCGTCGAGGCTCACAACGGATGGGACCCGCAAAACGCATAGTCAACATACTTGATTGAATTCACTCACGTACTCAAGCGGACCTCTGATTAATTTAAGCCTAGCAGGTGACCAGAGTTATTGTTCTCTTTTTTAAAGCTCTTTTTCCCCACACCTGACTTGACTACGCAAACGAAACGAATTCTGACAGGCAAATCACAGAGCATGTTGAACCTCTTTGAATGTTTGCGATCGTTTGGCATTTTCTGCTGGTGAATTTTATGTGCTAGCGTGTTGTTTTGGGCTTCTCTTTTTTCGCGAATACCTGTATTTATTTTCTCTGTCACCAAAAAACCCACTTTGCCGAAAAATATTCAGAAACGGCAGAAAACAGTGCCAGGCAGCTATGTTGTCATATACAAACGTTTGACCACGTGGCTTTGTTTTTCTTTCCTAAGACCCGGATGTGACATGCGCACTTGAAACCACGACACCCCTTATTCTTTCAACATGGAAGCCAATATGGATTTCTTGCAGTGCGTAACGAGGTTCTAATGTCCTACATTGTCCGAGATCGTGTCGAGTGCAGTAGATGAAGCCGACTTTTACGACGTGGCTATGACGTTACGGAACCATCCCCATTCTAGTCACGCGAGTCTCCCAGCTACGAGAAGAGCCATCCCCATCCTCCGCACAGCTCATGCTGTATTTCACAGGCTCCTATATCATCCCTGCCCCCAATAGCGGAAATTGACCTTCACTACGTTGCTATGACGTATAGGGAAAACCCCACGTACGCACGGTTCAGTTTGAATTCGGTCGAACAACTCCTTCAGGTTTGCAAATGAAATGAAATGAAGTCATACAGCTGACATGCGCTGTTCGGAGTTTCCGCGTGATATTATAAGAGGTATCAGTACACAATTAATTCTGTTACTTGTTATGTATTAGCGTTAAAAATCGGCAAAAATCCAGAAAATTCACAATGCATAAATCCACCTGGCATGTCAATATTTACCTTGTGGGACATTACCAGTGGAAGTCTTGACAGATGTTGACCATGGAAATTTAAAATTACCGCCACTGACAGCTGATTGGTGCTACAGAATGTCATTCGATTTGTAAACAGGGAGCCTTCTCACCCTTCACTGATCATGTCTTCATCCACCATGCTTTTTTCAAAGTGGCCCAAATCAACACCAGGAAGTACAGTTTGAAGACTCATCTGCAAGTTGAAATATCAAATGTATCAGAAATGCTGAAAAATCGCAGCTCATAAAATCCATAAAGATCTGCTCTCAAATTTCTAAACAATGTAGATCGTGGGCACCGACCCGGAAGTGATTAATTGTGTACTGATGCCTGTCAGGAATGGAACCATTGTTAAAATAAGGAATGCTCTCATCTGAACAAACCATACCCATCCCCAAACATTCTTGAGAAGGCACAGATAAAACTATGCACAGATAGAGATTTTACAGCCTATATACCAAGGGTACCCCCTTTATAATTTCCCTTCAGTTTGCCCCATATGACTTAAGACTGAGGTACAAGTAAAAAGTACAATATCTCACTAACCTGTACATATTTTTCCATCTGGTAAAAAGCACCAAGTCGACAATCCTTCTGCCTATAAAAAGAAGTATAAAGCATTAACTAGATATGTTAAACACTATTTTTAATTATTTTTTTATTATTTTAATTCATTTTTTATGAAATTATTCAAATTAAAGTTTAAAAATAAAGAAAACTTAAATTCAAAATGTGTCAAAACATAATTTGTTTTCAACCTGCTCATTTAGGCTACATTTGGTAAAAATTTCCTTCGTGGCAGTGGTTAACTTCTCCATGTAATCAGTGGGTCATCCCAGTAATCTATCAAATGGGATTTAAATTTGATGTTGATACAAAGATCAAAGACATGTTTAATCCTGTAATAAGTGACAGCAAGATACACAAATGTGTACACAACACATACCAAAATATAACACAGAGGTGTTTAAGGTATACACAACTCCCATATAGAGAATATATGTCAGTTCAATTGGATGGATCTACATCTCATCAAGATCTTGCTGGCAGTAATTAGAAAGATGCACATATTACTTGTAAACAGTTATTATTACTGAGAAAACTCCTAAATAACATTGAGGAATATATTCTGTGTCAGATTTCAAGTCCATGAATGCAATGTCTGCAAACAGGCAACACTTGTCAAAACACAACATAGAAGAAAAAAGGAATAAAATTCAATGACAACATATCTGATGGTCATTTGCTGATCTCTGCTACATTAACAACCATGAAAGATGAGGACAGCTGGAAGTTGCCTAACTTAAACTGTTAACTGTTTGGTGAAAGATTAAAGTGGCAACTTACAGTGAGAAAGGCCTATCTTCCAACAGAGTTGGAGGCATACCTCTGAGTCACACTGTGCGAAATTCCCAGAGTTGATGTGTGTGTGGGGGGGGGGGAGAGGGTTGTATGGGGCTTGCTAATATTTGGTGCCTGTAATCCATGTTTCTTGCTACCTACAAGATCTCTGATATGAATTTGAAAGAGAATTACATACTTATAGTCCTGGAGATAGTGGAAATGGAATGAAGAGAAAGTATTTGCTATGATGCAAATGTGACTGACAATAAACACACAACAATGAGAAATCCTCAACAGTCAGATTAACTGTTGACTCAGTTAATCAGATTTGATTTGTCTCATTAAAGTTAGAAATGCAAAAGGCATTTTGGAAATTCTTTGTGTGTGGAACAAACATCTGAGTTTTTACAGGTGATATAATTAGTATTAATTTCATGTGGTTTTAGACTGATATAAAGTGAATTAATGCATAAATGATTTGAAGCATTGAAGATTTGAACTGAGGTCGCGATTTTGAAAAAAAGCATGTAATTGTATCTATGTGAATTTCCTTTCTTCCATTTACATTTTATTGTATCTTGAAAGTTCATTTGCTCATAATTACCAGCTGTGTTAAATGAACCTCGTCATATTTGGCATTGACTATTTGGCCCTAGCACTGACAAATCAGTCATTTTTTGCCTATATTTGCTCCAAAAGGTCTCAATTTTGTCGCAGAAATGGCATAACAATACAAGAGATGTTACCCAGCATTATCAGTATGATATTTATTTCAGCCATATTTAGCAAGAAAAATTATTTTAATAATTAAAAAAATTATTAAAATTAATTAAAATTTTTATTTTATTTTATTAATAATATAATAACATAAATTTGAAACAACCCTAATAGTTGAACTTAGTTCAGGAATCATCATGGAAAAAATTGGGCTGATCCAGTAAAAACTGTAGCCACAGTGACGATTTAAAGTTCTCTGGTCAAATGTGAAAATGTCGTGTGACAGGTATCAGTACACAATTAATTCTGTTACTTTTTATGTATTAGCGTTAAAAATCGGCAAAAATCCAGAAAATTCACAATGCATAAATCCACCTGGCATGTCAATATTTACCTTGTGGGACATTACCAGTGGAAGTCTTGACAGATGTTGACCATGGAAATTTCAAATTACCGCCACTGACAGCTGATTGGTGCTACAGAATGTCATTCGATTTGTAAACAGGGAGCCTTCTCACCCTTCACTGATCATGTCTTCATCCACCATGCTTTTTTTCAAAGTGGCCCAAATCAACACCAGGAAGTACAGTTTGAAGACTCATCTGCAAGTTGAAATATCAAATGTATCAGAAATGCTGAAAAATCGCAGCTCATAAAATCCCTAAAGATCTGCTCTCAAATTTCTAAACAATGTAGATCGACCCGGAAGTGATTAATTGTGTACTGATTCCAAGATTCATTGGGGTTTCGCTGGCCGCAGTGCATTCTGGGATTGAAGAAAGATAAACACACCGATCACGTGGTTCCCCAAGCCCGCAGAAGCATGGAAGCATAGGCTGACAGTGGAAGATTTTAGGAGTTGTAAAGGCCCTCCAACTGCGCGATTTTTTGCCTCAAATGGGTTTGATGTACTCGTCAAATATAAAATATAAACTTGTTATCCCTGTGTAGTCATACATAAGGAAAAAAACAGTTATTCTGACTGGCAAGGCTGTAAACTTGCGCTACATCTCTTGGTCGCTGTGCCTGGTCCCGCGTCGAGGCTCACAACGGGTGGGACCCGCAAAACGCATAGTCAACATACTTGATTGAATTCACTCACGTACTCAAGCGGACCTCTGATTAATTTAAGCCTAGCAGGTGACCAGAGTTATTGTTCTCTTTTTTAAAGCTCTTTTTCCCCACACCTGACTTGACTACGCAAACGAAACGAATTCTGACAGGCAAATCACAGAGCATGTTGAACCTCTTTGAATGTTTGCGATCGTTTGGCATTTTCTGCTGGTGAATTTTATGTGCTAGCGTGTTGTTTTGGGCTTCTCTTTTTTCGCGAATACCTGTATTTATTTTCTCTGTCACCAAAAAACCCACTTTGCCGAAAAATATTCAGAAACCGCAGAAAACAGTGCCAGGCAGCTATGTTGTCATATACAAACGTTTGACCACGTGGCTTTGTTTTTCTTTCCTAAGACCCGGATGTGACATGCGCACTTGAAACCACGACACCCCTTATTCTTTCAACATGGAAGCCAATATGGATTTCTTGCAGTGCGTAACGAGGTTCTAATGTCCTACATTGTCCGAGATCGTGTCGAGAGCAGTAGATGAAGCCGACTTTTACGACGTGGCTATGACGTTACGGAACCATCCCCATTCTAGTCACGCGAGTCTCCCAGCTACGAGAAGAGCCATCCCCATCCTCCGCACAGCTCATGCTGTATTTCACAGGCTCCTTTATCATCCCTGCCTCCAATAGCGGAAATTGACCTTCACTACGTTGCTATGACGTATAGGGAAAAACCCACGTACGCAAGGTTCAGTTTGAATTCGGTCGAACAACTCCTTCAGGTTTGCAAATGAAAGAACTACTTTTCATATGCTCTGTCCAGATAAACAGGAAAAACAATCTCCAGATAATTCTTTTTAACGCTAGGTCAACAGAGATATCATGCAGACTTGAAAAGTAATCGAAACGTTCGGCAAACATCTACTTTACTATATATGATGTCACATCCGGCGATGTGCCCGCGGCCAGGAATCCAGTCTGACTGACTGGTGGTTGGGGTATTATTAGACCCCCAGCGAGGTGGTTGAGCCATCCCCCCAAATGCTGGGGAATGAGTAGGCACGTATGATTTCTGCGTATGAGCCTCCGGCCAGTCGCCATTGAATGTTTCCGTTAAATGACGGCGCTAAGCTGCACAAATTAGTCTC
Organism: Hanleya hanleyi; assembly: GCA_036873755.1. NCBI lineage: Eukaryota > Metazoa > Mollusca > Polyplacophora > Lepidopleurida > Hanleyidae > Hanleya > Hanleya hanleyi. The sequence continues at coordinate 16,205 of JAVTVY010010548.1, read as the reverse complement.
TCCGTCATAGTACTGAACTACCCGACGTGTATGACATCTACTGAGTGATAACTGTGTGTAAAAACAGGAGAAACTGGTGGACTATTTCTTTACAGTGAACTGTGAAACTAAGCAATTTGAGTTGTCTTCCTAGTTAAAAGGTTAATCTGTCATTTATTAATAAACGGCAAAACAGCCCATAATTATTTTAATTTCTGGGTTAAAATGAATAGACATTTGGCAAACTTCCTCCATTATTGTTAGGTTAATCTAAATTACCTTCACTAAATCCTTCAAATACTTAACTAAGCCGTTGTTAATTTTGTAAAATCCTACTGATTAGACCATGCTTTATGGTCAAAAATATGACATACCCCTACACACACCGCGTTATTTTAATTCGACCGAATAACTCCTTCAGTTTTGCACATGAGCGAGCTATTTTTATATGCTCATATATAAACGGTGAAAATAATCTCAATATCATTATCTTAACGCTAGGTCAATACAGACTGGAAAAGTAATCTGGCCACTTCACAAACATCGCTTTTCTATATATGATGTCACTTCCGGCGGTGTGCTGCTCGGGCGGGTGTCCTGTCCGAAATTCTGACTGGTGGCTGGGGCATTATTACGCCCCAGTGGGTGATTGGATGGGCACATCATCATTTATTATCGGCATCAATGAACACTGTTGACTGCTTCTCTCTAGCAAGATATTGCAAAGCATCACAGGGATCATTTTTGGCTCTAGAGAAGTTTTTACAAAAGTAGTCAGAATATTTGAATATGGGATAATATGACCTCTTGCCAGTAGGTCAGCATTTTTCTCCGTCACAATTTTTGTTTTTGCGTTTGGTTATCTGTTTTTGTTGATATTTTCCAGCAGCGGACGCTTCGTCCGCGAGGCTATCTCCAAACATTCAAACCTGGTGCACTGTGAATTACTGGATTTATTTTGAGCTTAGTTGCATACAGTAACCTTCCGAGCAGAGGAGTATTTGAAATCAAAAATGGCGGACATGACGGTCTTACTGAAAAGTTGCGTTGTCGTCACTTTTCTTCAAATCATTTGCCTTCTTCTTTCACAGAAATCATTCTCCCAAAATTAGTTTGTTTCACGTCAGATCATCAAATCGCCCATACATATAACGTGGTAGATCTTTTGAGAGAAATTTAAGAGAATAATCTCGATCCTGCTTGTGTGAACGGAAAGCAGATTCGTGTGAATATCGATGACGTCTTTGTCCCTGCCTGGACTGAGAGTGTTTATTACCGTAATTAGTGCAGTACATTGAAAAGGGCATCGATGAATATGCTAAAAAACAAAAACATTACTTGAAGCAATACAAAATTATCTTGCCTTCATTAATCCCTCTATTTCAAGCTAGGGTCGGAATTATAGCTAGTTCATGTTCCATTTTCGGCAAAAATGGCAAGATATCGTTCAAACATGTCCGTGTAGATTAGAAATACCGTAACATGGACTCACTTCGCCACGCTTAACACATATTTCTTGTGCATGTGCGTTTCTTAACTGAAGTTCAGGTATTTGAAGCTCTTGAGGTTTGCAGTTCACAAGATTAAAGCTTCTGAAAAGTTGCCTGCTTTATTTATTGAAAAAGGGTGTCGTTAACGTTTCCTGCTCTCTAAAAAAACTTGAGTGAACTGTTCCACTCAAGTTTGAATTAAATGTACCTGATCACTCAGGCTTGAGTTGATTGTCACTCAACTTGAGTTAAAACCACTCAAGTTCACTCAACTTGAGTAGGATCAATTTCCACTCTTACGCCTGAGTGAATGTCACTCTAGTTGTGTGCATTTAACTCAAGTTGAGTGAAAAGTAACTCAAGTTGAGTGAAATTCTCACTGAAGTATTGAGTGGGATCAATTCCACTCTTAGTTGAGTGAAATTTCACTCAACTTTTTTTAGAGAGTGTAATTCGGGGTATAGACGAGAGGGATACTTCCTATCAGATTAAGGCAACCTCCTAACAGCGCATGCTCCGTTTTGCAGGCTCACCCCACTAATGTCCCTGTCCCCAATAGAGGAAGTCGACTGTTTCGGCGTGGCTATGATGTATTCGGACACACCCACACCGCGTTGTTTGAATCCGACCAAATAACTCCTTTAATTCTGCAAATGAGCTAACTACTTTTCACATGTTCACCTCATATAAAAGGCGAAAATAAATTCAAGATTATTCTTCTAAACGCTAGGTCAATAGAGATATAATGCAGAATTGAAAAGTAATCTGACCTTCCCACAAACATCGCTTTTACTATATATGATGTCACTTCCGGCGGTGTGCTGCTCGGGCGAAAATCCTGTCCGAAAATTTGTCTGATGACAGGGGTATTTACTATGCCCCAGTGAGGTGGTTGGTCAGAAGGAGAGGGCTCTATTGCCATCAACTGTAGTACAATTGGACGAGAAAGGCATGCAGAGGGGGAGGATTGCAATAATTAAAATATTTGCTTACATGATAATTAGCACCAAGTCTGAACAAATGTACAAGAGATAATATGGTTTTCTAGCAAGAGACAAGCGGTTAACAGTTTTTATCGATGACATCCTGGTGATCTTTTCAACAAGAGAATTTCATGGTGTGCACATGAACAACCACAGTCAAGGTGTCGATGTAGGTAAAAATCCCATCAGTCGTTCTGTGAGAATATATACGAATAATGAGCTGAATTCTATACATTGAAACCGAATCATCATATTGATTTATTTTGATAAATGTATGGAAATTAGTACTAATTGGTATTAATTTCCTACTTACTTCCTGGTAATCCGAATCCTTGTAATTTGTGGGACCTTTCACATACACGTTACATTCCAATTCCGGTTTCGTAGTGTGCGATTATGAACAAATGACACCCATTTCAAACGATTTGTTCATCAGGTCGAGGGTTAACCGTGAGAGTTGAAATTCATGCCGCATCAGACCCAGTCACGCAAAACAAGGATAAAAAAATGATTAACAATTAACAGATTATTTATCGGTACTTTTATATTATCATTGCTGACTGCATGAAATAGCTTAAAATATCACGTTTAGGCTAAACAATGATTTGTTTCTGATCACAGACCCTCAAAAACAGTGGTTCTGTGATATATGTATATTTTTTATTTTCTACTTTTAATTGTTCTTCGAGAAGAGCCAATGAAACAATGCAGGTTAAAGCGAACATTCACAACAAGTTGGTTGTCGCGATTGAAGTAAATTTAGATTCTACCGAGATTTGAATTCTGATCGCTGGATTCAGAGTCCAGACTTCTAACCACTGTACCGTTGAATCCATTTCGGTTTAATTTTTGTCCTTATGACATAGATTAGGCTATTATACCAGGCCAGCATATACATATTGAACCAGGGGAAATACACACGTCATATCGGCTAAATTAAATTATTTCTGTCTGGCTGCCATTCTTTCAACGCGGAATGATTAAACCGGAACATTAAGATCGGGACAATGAATGTATACGATGTCTGCTCAATGTGAGGGAAGGTGGGTGGGGGGGGGGGGTGTTGATTTGGTTCAATGTCACACTCATTGTTACTTCGCTCTTTTCGCACTTTTAATAGTGGGGGAAGCCGGAGTCTGTTTCAACGTGACGACGACGGAAGTTTTCCAGCGGTGTAATGGTTAGCACCATGGACTTTAAATCTGGCGATTCGAATTCAAATCTCGTTGGAACCTGAACTTTGCGTGAAAATAGGTGCCTATTTGTTACACTGCGATTTGTAAACAAACTACTTTTACAGATCACTGTGGATGAAGCATTGAACAGTTTTAATCTACTCAAATATTTTGTGCTGAAATGAATGCAGCTAGCTTGTAAGATTGGATTTGTCTGCACGACGAAAAACAGGGAATGGGTTCATGCTATTTTGAGGCCATTGTAAATGGCAAATGAAGTAATGCTAGAAAGTATTCATCAATAGGTGGCTGTCGTTACTGATGAAGAAATTTCTTATGAAGAAGAAAAACAAAAGCAAGGTCTCATTAAACCGCGCCGTGTCAACATTTTGTGCTGAAATGAATGCAGCTAGTTGTAACAATGGATTTGACTCCACGTCCAAAGGCACAGAATGGGCTTACTTTATTTCAAGGACGCTGAAATGTCAAATAGACCATTGGAGGTGGGAGTGAATATTCAGGACCAGTTGGTTGTTGTTATGGAAGAAAAAATAGGTTCTACCAAGATTTGAACTCAGATCGCTGGATTCAAAGTCCAGAGTGCTAACCATTACACCTTAGAACCGCTTTCAGGCTTACACAACTGTACTTTGGCATAAGAGTAAATGCACCTGAAATATCGGCTGAATTAAATTATTTCAGTCTGGCCGTCAAATGCGGAACAATTAGATCGGAACATTAAGATTGGAACAATTAACGCCTTTATACGATGTCTATTTCAACGTGAAGCATTCCATTACACCATAGAACGGCATTTCAGGTTATTGTTGCTGTTCTTAGCGTATACATTCGTCTATTAGAATGGATCAGAAGAAATGCACCTGAGATAACGGCTGCAATTGAATTATTTCAGTCTGACCGTCAAACGTACGATGCGGAACAACTGAGTCAGAACATTAAGATTGAAACATTTAATGTATACGATGTGTATCTCGACGTGAAGATAATGTACGTTTGGCGGCGGTTCCATGATGTAATGGTTGCCACTCTGGAGTTTGAATTCATCGATTGCAGTTCAAATCTCAGTGGACTGTAAAGGACATTGTGCGATTTAATGAGATTTAGGCCCCCATGAGGTGCGGCTTAGAGTGCCAAATTCAAATATCACCTACGAAAGAAATTGTTCAGTTAGAGTAAAGTATGTTATATTGTCTTATGCTCTGGGTATTTTGTAGGCCTGTCTTATGTTTTTTCAATAACAGCCTCTTGAAGTAGTGGATTTGTGAAAAAAAAGTCTAATTTAAGATGAAAACACATTTTTCTCTCCGTAAACATACGAATCCAGTCGAGAACCAAGATAAATTTAACCCCGAAATATTTACCGTGTCAATAGTTTGTTGTTTTCCAAACACTGTATTGGTTCTGGACTGCCTTCATATATTTACGGAGAGAAAAGTGTGTTGTTTTCACCTAAAAATAGACGATTTTGCACAAATCCACTACTTCAAAATGCTGTTATTAAAAAAATCTCTACAGAATACTCTCAGCATAAGACAAGATAATATAATTTACGCTAACTTGAAAATCTCTTCCGTACGTGATATTTCGTTTTGGCACACCAAAGCGCACCTCATGGGGGCCAGAATCTCATTAAACCGCGTCAGGTCCTTTGGCATAAACGTTTCTGCATGTTTGTTGCACTGGTAACTGAGAGTTGTAGACAATCTAGTTCTACAGATCACCGAGGATAAAGCCCTGATAAGTGTTAATCTAATCCACTATATTGGAAGATTTTGTGCCTAAATGAATGCAGCTAGTTGTAAGATTGGATTTGGCTGCACGATGAAAGGTACGGATGCGCTCATGTTATTTCAAGGCCGATGAGATGCTAAATGGAGCACTGAAGGTGAAAGGGAATATTTTTGACTAATGGTTTATCGTTAATGAAGGAAAAGATAAATAAATAAATAAATAGGTTCTACCGAGATTTGAACTCGGATCGCTGGATTCAAAGTCCAGAGTGCTAACCATTACACCATAGAACCACATCAATTTAATGTTACTATAAATATTCCATAAATTACGCTGTTATATTTGATGGAAGATGAAATGGAACTGTGATATCGCTGCAGTCTGGGAGTCAAACTTAAACTGCTGAACAATTAGATCGGGACAATCAGATTGTAAGTAATTAATGTATACGTTGTCTCTTTCAAGGTGAAGAGAAAGGACATTCGGCGGTTCCATGGTGTATGGTTAAACAGCTGCAATTTAACTCCATCGATCCAATTTCAAATCTCAGAGGAACTTGAGATTTGTGTGCACGTTTTTTGCCTGTTTGTTCGACGGTTAATGTTACTGTACTTATCACATATATTAAGCTATTATTTCAGTCCAACATACACATTTAGGATCAGAGGAAATGCACCTGTCAAACTGTTAATGGGGAACTATTAAATTGAAAAATTTATTCAGACAATATCTGTTTGAGCCTGAAGATTTGGACCCGAAATTTGCACAAATGTTCGTTCCTGTTTGTTTCACAGGAATCTGACAGTTGTAGGGAATATACGTTTACATATCATAATTGATGTACCTAACAGAGTCCAAGTTAGTTGCTAGACTGAATTTGACTGCACGTCGAATTTGACTGCACGTCGAAAGGCATGGAATGGCCCCAGGTATTTGAATGACGATGTAAATGACACATGGGCAATACAAGTGAAACTGAATATTCATGACTGAAATAATGAGTTAATAGTTCCAATCTTATTGTTCCACATTGCAAGCTTGACATGCGCATTTCCTCTGGTCCTATATTTATACGTTGGGCTAGGATAATAGACGAATAGACTAATTTATGCTATAATAGGGGCAGTGACATTAATCGGTAAGCTGTTCTATGGTATAGGTATATTTTTGCTCGGCTGAAATCATAGCCCAATTTATGAGATAGGTACAGTAACATGGAGCGGTAAGCGGTTCTATGATGTAATGATTAGCACTCTGGACTTTCAATCCAGCGATCCGAGTTCTCGGTATAATCTAATTTTGTTTTCTGCAATAATTCCGCCGATATCATTGCTGCACTTCTTTAGGTCCAATATTATTTAGTCTATTTTTTTGGATTATGACAGTAACACAAGCCGGAAAGTGGTTCTGTGATGTAATTGCAAAGCCTTGACAAGTTATAATCTACTGCAACATTTTGGGAGATATTTTGCTTAAAATATTGCAGTTATTTGTAAGATAGGATTTGGCTGCACCACGAGGGACACGTATTGGCTCATGTTATTCGCATGACTATGTTATGTGAAAATGGTCAGTTGAAGGTGAAAATAAATATTTATTACCCCACAAGCAAATTTGTATTCCATATCTGGATTGTGATTGGTTAAAAGGTCGGGTCGTATAAACCCATACACCCCGAGTGATGTCACTCTGCTCGGGGTATATGGAAAGCAACTCACGTGCGATTGGAAACGACGCTCTCGCTTCGAAAGTTGAGCTGACCATATCTCAATATTTATGGAATAACTTTCGCTCACTCATCAAAATTTAATGCAATAAAGTCATACTGCATTATTTTCACTGACATTTCCCACACATAACTCACCAAAAGGTGTCATTTGTTCCAAAAATAAAGTCGATCTCCGAACGAAAGCAGATCGAATGGATCATGTGGCGCGCCTTTCTCACAGTGCTGTAGCAGAATGCGGACAGTTTCGTAATCGAAATGACCCGTTGGATTTGTTCGTTGTACCGTTGGTTATAAATGATAGACCTTTTTCAGTATGTTTACTATAAGATAAAAAGGCTTGAGGGGTAATAAATTCGTTATTCAGGTTTTCCCCCGGATGTATGGAAAGTTACGACCCTCCCTGAAACTCATACACCCTTCGGCAGACGCCTCAGGGTGTATGAGTTTCAGGGAGGGTCGTAACTTTCCATACACCCGGGGGAAAACCTGAATAACTAATATTATGGCTGGTCGATTGCATTTTTGAAGAAAAAAAAAGGTTGTGCGGAGATTTCAACTAGGATCGCTGGATTCGGAGTCCAGAGTGCTAACCATTACACCATAGAACAACTTCTCGGTTGATGTTACTGTAAGTATCGCATAAGTTAAGCTATTATATTGGACAAGAACAACTTCAACTGTGATATCGGCTAAGATAGGAACAATAAGATTTTATGTAATTCATGTATAAGATGTCTCTTTCAACATAACGATAATATAAATTTTGTGGCGGTTCCATGGTGTAATGGCTAGCATTTTGCACTTTGAATCCATCGATTATAATTCAAGACTCGGTGGGACATTAAATTTGTGTACACCTTTCGGCCTGTTTGCTGCGTGGAAATCTGAGAGATGTAGGCAATCTACGTGTGCAGATCACTGTATATAAAACAATGATAAATTGTGTGCGTTAATGCAAGCAGTTGTAAGTGTAGATTTGGTTACACGACGAAAGGCACAGAATGCGTTCATGTTATTTGAATGACGACGTATAAATCGCAAATGGACCAATGAAGATGAAAATGAATATCCATGGCTAGGTTCTATTGTTTGAACTCGGATCGCTAGTCCAGGGCTGTCCCCTGCTGTTCTGAAATTGTGAAACATTGAGCGCTTTGGTTAGGGTTTATGGCTTATCACGTTATTGTCAATATGAGTCTATTAGAAAAATTCTCAGGTTAAAGTAGACTGGATCCAGCCCCTGTTTCATAATGTATTTTAAACGGGAAACAAGAGGAAGTAACTCTGCCTATTAAGAAATGCTTTAAAAATATATATATATATATATTTTTTTTTTCATTTTTTTTTTTTTTTTCATTCCATTTATTAAAGATCATTTTATTATTAATAATAGTACATATGAAATAGAGACTCATCCAGTCTAAGGTTAAAGCTTCATGGCCAAATTCAAGACGGAGGCCGTATGGGCGCAACAAAAATGGTATCTTGGCCATTTTACTTCTAGATTCTTTCTTTTGTGAGGTAAAAGTGGCCAAAAGTATTTTATTTCATATCATATAATTACTTTTCAATTTATTCATCAGTTAATGCGGCGAAATTTGCATAAATAAAAAAAATCGAAAATCTGGCTAAAAATTCGTCATAAAATGCACTTTTTTGAAAATGACGTTACTGTGACGTTACCACGACCGTCATCTTGAATATTATTGCATTGTCGAGTAGAGCGTGACTCATTAATAAAGTGTGGCAAGTTTTTGCTCTCTAAACTCAAGGATTAGCAAAATATTCAGATATTGATCAAATTATTCACATTTATAATATTAGTTATTTTTCCTGTGTTTACCATGTAAACAAGGTGTCTTATCAAAATGATCAAAGGTGCCAGGTGGGCACCCTTCGGTTTCGTTATCTGCATGGTCCATAGATGTCAAAACCATTGAACGCTGTTGTATGACCTGTAGCGCAAGGTTCACCCCACTGGCTGCCGGACTATATTTCAGCCAATCAGATCGTTGACTGGGTAGTCAATAGCTCTCCGTAATAAATGTTCAGATACAACCCCTTGGTTGATATTGGAAGAAGGACTGAAGCGATAATAGACCATGACAGCTGTGTTTGCACTATTTAAACATATATTAAAAATTAATTATTTGGGTTTTGTTGATTTTCTGAACCACTTTGGGAATTACACTGATTTTTTCAAGATTTTGGCCGGACCCATGTCGCAGACTGAAAGGCAAGTGCCCGACTTTCAAGTATAACATAGAAGAAATCGGCATGCACTATGCTTTTCCTCCATATCTTTCTGTATACGGCTTAATTGCATTTCGAATTGAAAATGAATGATACAGATTTAAGTCATTATATTCAAATATATATACTGACATTTTCGTAAATGGGAAATAACACTGGGTCGCAAACAATAAGGCCACTCACTGGTGATATTCTTGGCATCGCCCTTTAGGAAACATCAGTTATGACTGAGACTTGCTATCGTATCAAGAATTCATCAATTTCTCCAGTGTGTGTTTTATTGCAGGAATAAGCCACATGAGTCCTCTTCCAATCACTTATAAGATATACAATACATGAATCAAATCACTGACTGAAATAATACGACTGACTTAACAGACAGCTCTACTCTATTTCTTTTGAAATTTGCCTGTGAAAGGTCTCGGCTACGATAGCCGACATCTCCAGTATTATCCACTGAAGCCAAAGTTTGCTACAATTACCTGTCAACATTCGTGTGCGACCGAGCACATTCCCTGTGGAATAGAGATTTACAAACATATGTGTCAGGTTCTGTTATCTTCCTTATAGAATTATCAGGTCAATAAATACAAGACATTTATTGTAAGACATCGGTCTACCTAGACTCGCTTTGGATTTGGCTGTTCTTTTAGTATCATGGAAATATTCAACACGTATTGCTCCTAACAGCCCACAGAGGAGTAGTGGTTGAGGGGAATTACACGTAGACATCAAATATGATATACGCCAGCCGATAGCTTTCCCCTTCACAGGTTTTCATTGTCTTTTGAATATACTTTTTCTCATGTAAACCCAGAACCATCAATCTCGCTCGAGTTATCTTCATGTCTCGGGTGGGGGGTGGGGGGCTTAATGTCACTCTATTTGGGTCAATCTGATTGAAACAAGACCTAAAAATAACGCTCCCCATCTGACATGTCGCTGGATTTAGATCTGAGTCTAACACTGGAGTTTCCGTGTTCGGACACCTAGCCCTCGACAGGTCTAGCTCACGTGCATAAAATACCTCATGTTACGAATTGGGGTCGACAGGCCTACGATAAGAAAAGTAAAACTCACCTTCTCAGATATTTTAGCTTGTTTCGTCAGATCAATACATAGAAACGATGATGATGTTCGATTAACATCGATAGAATTTAGATATATCTATCAATTGTAAGAGACATTTCCTAATGAACGTTACTAGGCAAGAATCACGAGGTCGACCTGCCTCCCCCGCAGCAGCTGTGGTCTGAGCTTGAGGTTGAGGCCCGTTTCATGTCGTGGATTGGGGGCGAAACGCGTACGATAAATGGAAAGTAAAACGCATCTTCTTCAGCTCGTTTCATCAGATGAATCTGTTATTCTCTATGAACGAGTATGATGTTCGATTAACATAATTTTTTTTAAAAATTTAAGATCTGGTTCTAATCCGATTGTCTCAAGGGTCTGAGAAGTGCATGTAACTATTACATTCGTTGTCGAAATGTCGGCACAAGGCACCCAGCGCTCATCAATTAGGAATTAGACTTGCTCTTACTGCCATGTCAATCAGTATATCCACAAGAACACCTACACTAAGAGAGTGGATTACTGTGGCTCTCGTGATTTTGTTTTAGAAAAAAAATCAGTCAGTATATTTGTGTGTGGGGCCATATGATTTCTTGTCAGTGCCCCGTGTGTTTCCCTCATAATCTCGAAGTCAATAAATAGAAGACATTTATTGGAAGACATCCATCTACCTCGACACACCTTGGATTTGGCTGCTCTTTTAATAGCATGGAAATATTCAACACGTAATGCTCATAACAGCCCACAGAGGAGTGGTGGTTGAGGGGAATTACACGTAAAGATCAAATATGACATACGCCAGCCGATAATCCTTCCCTTCATAGGTTCTCATTGCCTTTTATTTTTACTGTGTTAAATCTCAGGTAAACCCAAGACCATCAATCTCACTCGAGTTGAAAATGGAGGATTTCTGTTAACTTCATGTCTCTTAAGGGGAGGGGGGGGGGAGGGCTTGATGTCACTCTCAATGGTCTGAGATGTGCATGTAACTATTACATTCGTTGTCGAAAGTTCGGCAGAAAACACCCCAAGGCAAATCCAGAAATGAATGCTGTACTGTTCTGATATTGGTCATTTTATTTGAATAGCGTTCATTTATGGGCTGTCAAATTTTGTTGTTGTTGTAATAGAAATTACTTTCATCATCAAGTTGTATAGATTCATTTCATATACATCTAATAGATATTAAAGTTGTTTCATACATTATTCAGAAGATACGATAAGTAAACATTGGATTTATTCAGTGTATCATTCAGAAAGAAAGCCTCTGTATATTACACACGTAGATCTATAAAATTCACCGCTGACCCTTAATGAAGAAAATAGTGCCACGAATGGACACCAAACTACTATTTATAAGTGTTCCAAAGGCGTGGCAATTTCACAAATTATAGGTTCAGCAAAATTAAAGCCAAATGAGTAATTGGTGGATGGTAATTCACTAAAAGAAAAGGCTGTGGAGAATTAAACTGTAGATTTAAACTTGCACTTCATTTTTAGCACATGACAGCTCAATCCTCTATGTGGTTATCTCCCCTGCAAAAACATAGTTTAAGTGTATGTAATATGTATTTATATGTCTTTATGTAGATCAAGAAAAACGCTTGAGAAATTCCATTAATATTTTGGAGGTAGAATGGAAAGAAAACATTTCTGAACACAGGGAAATCACCACTGGATTTTATAAACTTATTACAAAAGGTCCATAATAGATAATGTTGGAATTGAATCATGATGAAGATGGACAGAAAAGTGGACGGGACAGACAAACGGACGTCGGCCTGACCAATGAAACGTACAAAAAAACATATACAAGCTACATGCTATATGATTTTATTGGACAGAAGTCTCGTCGGACTGCCTTCAATAGTTCTCAAGACAGGAGTCTTTCTGAAAAGAGGACGGACGGACTGGCGATAACAATACCCCTGAGCCCTTCGTGAAAATGTCAACTTACCACTTGGGACTGGCCGTGCCATCTGCCCATTGATGTGAACGTGAGAGGAGATCAAGTACAGAGAACGAGATATTTGATAACTTGTACCCGTATATTTCCAACTGGGTCCTTCCTTTAAATAGCAGGACGATATTATGCTACTTATATGCACTAAATTTTGTACAGTTTAATTAGTCATCCACCTTAGGGCCTGTCCACAGTTAGCTTCGTATACATTAAATAAACAATCTGAACTCTAACAAAATCTCTATGATTACTCTGTGATGCTGATAATTATTCACACTTGAAGTAACTTTGACAATCGCTCCATTTAATATTCCATAAAACGGATTTCATATACCGGGGTTCAATCATAATGTTTTAGTGTTCAAGCTGACAAAGTTCACTAAGGCCGTAAAAAAATAACAGGCAGTCAGTGCATGTGATGTCCAGTAAAATCGCCAAAGGTTCAAACCTACGCACCCCTATGACCGTCTTTGGCATTATTGACATGTGAGTGAACACCGATACATTATGACGTCGCCCTGAGGAGATTTTTAAAGTTATTTGAAGTATGATATCACAGAGTAACTGTGGTTATTTGTTAGAGTTCATATTATATACTATACTAAATAAACTATGCGGAGATAACTTCTAAGTTTTGACAAGTTCCAATGTACACGTCTGATTAAAAAGTATAGTCTTCAGTTATAAATATTTCCCCTTTTATAAGCCTTTATAATGTTAACGACAAACTGGTTACCACCAGAAGCAGAACGCTACTCAGTGAAGGTATCCCAAGTTCCTCCATTGGGTCAAGACCATGCTCGACCTGATAATTGTAATACAAAACTGAAAGTTCAATAAGAATTACAATAGTTTTATTAGTCATACAATAATAATTTGATATTATAAATACCATAATACAATGTTCATGAATTAATATCGATGACTGTGTATTATTAAAGTTGTATATTAAAACTTATTTAACCCTGCATTAAAAACCAGAAATAAAACCTTTCTATTAAAGGTGAAACCCTGGGAAAGCATGGGTGAACAATTATGTGATTTGTATTTCATTTTTAATGCATTTAACGGTGTTCATCAGGAGGAGTAGAGATATATCAAATATCGTTTTTAATAACCACTTACTCATTCATGCCCAAATTCATATGATGAGTTTATTTTTAATTGAAAACAGAATATGCATGTACTACTCTGGCCTTTTTAATTCAGTTTTATATTTTTGATTAATAGGGTCGTTTATTGTTATAAATAATATGCTGGTCGTAATTATATAATCATTTAAATTGAAGTATTACCTCTCCCTTCTTGCCAACTAACGCATTTGGAGTTTCAACAGATATGTTTATATTTTAATTTATTTTACTTTAAAAGTGCATTTGTTATCTTTTTAAAACACAGTATTTATTTTAAAAACAACACATAAGGTATAAGGTATTTATTTTTTATATCCATGTGCCGTTTTAATATTAATTGGTTAATTTTTTAAGCAAACTTAGTAGCCTGGCCTAGGTCATCCAACTTAGGATGGGAGGCCACACATTCAAAATTTGATTGATTGATGCATTTAACCTATAGGTCACCATGGATTTGTAAAAGTTTTTGTGGTACAAATATACACACATCATGGTTTACGAACTGAAATCTCGTGACAAACAAGTATTAATGGCCACATCATTGCGCCACCTGGGACTGGACATGCCATCCGCCCATTGATGTGAACATAAATAGATTAACATAAGCTTGTACAATACTATCCTGAGGTATAGTGAATATCCAATCTAATAGATCCTAATAGACTCTTTCTGATTCCAATCCTTTCAGATCAGACTGGAATTAGTGATCAAACTTATCAGTTTGACAAACGATTACAATAAATATTTCAGTGTATCAAATATAGTATATTCATTTGGTATTTTTGAGAAATGGTACAGGTTGCCAAGGGGGACAGGTCGCAAAATGGTACAGGTTGCCAAGGGGAACGGTCGCAAAATAGTACAGGTCACTTTTACAGACTGGTACAGGTCAGTGTTACAAAGTGGTACTGATATGGTGTCGTCAGTCATAGGGGCAAACTGCTAACACTGAATCCCGAGTGCTAATCCCTAAGCTAATCCCTAAGCTAATCTCAATCCCTATCCTTACATTAATTCTAATCTACCACCATCCTCACCCTTCAGCTGACATGATTGGAACTAACGCTAAAACTAACCCTTCCGCTATAAATATCCATAACCCTAAACTCCATCCTTAGGTGTCTATTCCAAAGCACTGTTCTTCAAGTCAGCAATCGACATCAACAACTCGACAACGACCCCTATGGTGATGTACCATAACATGGCTTATATCTTCTGCGGCACGATGTATTGAGCTGTACGATATCTCATTTTTTTCACAATCCATTCCATAGTGTCAGAAGTATGCACATATGTCCAATGTTCTTTGGGAGAGATTTTAGTATTATGATAAACTAGTAGACCATTAGCTTTCCCCGATGGCAATCCTGTGGGAACTACAAACCGAAGATAAATAAGATCGAACTATTTTGTGTAAGTAAAAAATCCATACCAGAAAATTTTCAATTAAAAGGCGGAAACCACAAAGTTTCAAGCATGAAAGACCTAAGGTTGAAGGTATAAATTATGAGCGGTAACCACAAAACAAAGATTATATCTGGGATTGCTTCACTTTACCTCTTCGGGCTAATACAAAAACTTTCACCACTCAGTTCTGTACCCCCCATGAACCATTCATTTCCATGTTGGTAACCTCCAGGTAACCAATTGGTACTGCACGGAAATGTTAGGCTTGGTACCGTGAAGTCCTAGCTGAACAGTACTGTGTAGTTACCAATCAGTTACCACGTGGCAGTAAATGACAGTAACCGATTTTAACCGATTGGTAGCAACCACGATCCCGAATTTGCAGCACTGTACAGTTCCGACTTGAAGGCTACTGGTCAGTTAATGATTTGTAACCAATAGGCTATACCATAACTGAAACGTATGGCAACTGATTGGTGAGCATTTGGCAATGCCCACTGTTTATTGATAGGTAACCAACTTGACAACTGAACGGTACCAAAGGAGACCCTCCCTACCACTACCATACAGTCATCAAGAGGTATTGTAGGTAAACAGAAATGGGTTGGTAGCCATTTAGTAACTGAGCAGTAACAAATCAAGATATACTGATGCGTTACTGCATTGTTACCAATATGTAACCAAGTGTGAAAATTGATTTGGTAATATAGCGGTAACTGATTGTATATGTAACTGTCTGGCAGCCAATCAGGGGGTAATTCGTAGTAACCGGTTGGTACAGATCAGACGGTTCTGCAAGAGGACCTTTCCGACAGTACCAATCAGTACTCCACCTAACACTAACCAACCAGTTACGAGGAGGTAATGGTTTGTAGCGGCTTGCCTGTGTATAAGTAAAGTGTTCTCTCTTCCTTGGCTCAGTTCACCTAGATGATTGGATCATAATTCCTTTCGTCATGCAAATTATTTGTTGACTGTTACTGACTAGACCTCATTGGTTCTAAAGTCTAAGCGATTGATTGGTCCACAATTCAGCATATTGGCCAAGCCACTGGTTAGTTGATGGATGTCACCATTGTCCTCTGCTATAGATGATTGGCTGTCACTGTTCATTTTGAGCATATAGGCCAAGACACTGGTTAGTTCATAGATGTCATCATTGTCCTAGGATATAGATGATTGGCTGTCACTGTTCATCTTCGGCATATAGGTCAAGACACTGGTCAGTTGATAGACGTCATCATTGTCCTGGGTTATAGATGATTGGCTG
>JAVTVY010010547.1:0-44855 GCA_036873755.1 Hanleya hanleyi | reverse complement strand
TGTAGGGCTCTATCGTAAAGTTCCTATACGAATTTATCATATCTCCGTAACTTTCGCCTCTATTCGGCGTCGGAATACGCTCCGTTTACTTACTTAACCGGACATGGAACTCGTCAACGCGAAAATTAGGTCGACCGGAAGTGATGTCGATAAAATAGGAAAGTCTCCATTAATGCGTCCATTTGACAGTCATACGTCATTACCACCTCAATATTTCATATATAAGGACGAATTGCCTTAACGTATCATAATGTCGCTACTATTCGAACGCGTCACCGATAGCACGATGGAAGAGGTCCACCGACAAGCAATTCGCGAAAATATTTTGATTCTCATCAAAAAGATAACATGTGTGTCCGCAATATGTGATTCGCTAAGACGAAATACGATATTAACGATGGAAATGTACGAAGACATTATGGCTGAGAAGACAATGAGTAGTCGAGTGCGGCATTTGTTGAACTTAATACCTAAACGAGGTCCGAAGGCCTTTTATGCGTTTCTGGAAGCTCTACAGGAGACTGGCAACATTACATTAGCCCAACTGCTACAGCCTGAACTTAAGAAGACTTCTATCGCTGATGTTGGATACATCTTCATGACTGGGTTCCATTTGGGATACAATGTCTTCGTCAATGTGGGAACCTCTGAAGGGCACGCCTGCATAGATATTACCGAGAGTATAGATGTAGCCGACTCCGACCCTTTGCCCCATATAAAAACCATACGTTTATCGCGGGAGGGTTGGATGAAGTTGACGGACTATATCGTCACGATCGACGACCTGATAGTGAAACGCGTAGACAATTCCGAACCTTTACCGTTGTCAGAAGACGTGTACTTGAGTTACAGCTTCTACCGAGGACAGGATAAAATTCATGTTCGTCGCTGGAAGACGGATGAGAATAGGCGCAACAAAATCCATCCAACAAAAGACGGACAGACTTTGGGCCTGACTGTGGTCAAATTTGAAAAACTGTGTGGAGGACGTTGAGAAAGCCTTGAACGTTATCCGTTACGCGAGTGAATATATGATAGACGCTGAGACGGGGTCACGACAATGGAGAGTGAACGAGTACCAGTGAAATGATTGTATATATTTTTATGTCCATCGACTCGTAAGAGGACGATACATGCAAAGAACATGAAACCATATACTTGGAAAGTCTGTGACATTGCTTGAAAAAGGAACAATTCCCATTTATACTTATACTTTATATCAATAAAAAATGTCAAGTATATCATAGCCTTGTCTTTTTATAGACACTTTTGCCCGAGGAGGAGGTGTGTGTGTGTATGTGTGTGTGTGTGCGTGTGTGTGTGTTGGAGGAGGAGGAGGAGGAGGAGGAGGAGGAGGAATTATGTGACTAGTATAAAATAGGGGCAAAGCAATACGAAGATTACTAAATAATCGCTTTATTCATCAACTCATAGCACTGAGCAAATAATGGGAGAAAACTGCTTATATGAAATACATCTCCATTGTTGTGGGTATCATTTCGATATCTAGCCTTCCATTCAATGTTTATGTACGAATATTTCCACTGGGGTCTTTATTCGGAGTCTTCGCTATCACCGTCATCAATCAACTTATCGAATAAGCATTTCCGCATCTTAATCGTCTGTCTGAGTGCTTCCTCATAGTCTATGTCTGTCACTGAAAGTCGATTGAAGAAGATAATTTCCAGTTTCCAGCTGCGTCTCCATAAAGCTTTGACGTTAATAATAACATCAAATATTTTATCAACAAAAAGACACTGGTTATGCTGTTTTATTCACTATTTTACACCTTGCACAAGTTTAAAGGCTAATTTATGACCCCGAAGTTCTAGTTCAGCGCTTTCAAACTTGTCTCAAGATTGTATAAACTGTGAACATATTGTCATGAGTGTCATATTCAATTCCAGTCAGGCGGAACTAATGAGGTTGACCTCTCCTTCATGTCATTTGGCCTATAGTCGATTATAGATCGTTAACGAGACTTTCATACGTTGAACTCGCAAATCTGTAGAGTACGAGAGAATGGCACGCTCTATTAATTCTTACATTAGACATAAAGTTGAGATTTTCACGGAGTAAAAAAATGTTTGATGATCGCTGACACATTACAGTGACGTAGACTATGCTGAGGAGGATACTTTGGTATTGTGATGGACAAACGTGAACATACCAAGGGTACAGGTTGACATAATATGTTCAGGTCACAAACTTGAAGTGCTTTACCTGTAAAGTAAGATGGTCGGAAAGCACATACCAAGAATCTAACGATTCGTGATATGTGTTGTATCTCAGGTACGCTTTTATTGTACCTGTTCATGTGGCAACTTGGATGATATGACCACACGGCCCCTAGCACCGGCATAAGCGGTATTAGATACAAATCTAGAGAGCTATGATGGAAATGCTCTGACAACTCGTATACTGGTAATTGGTGAGCTGTTTCGCTGTGACAACTCGTATATTGGAGATTGGTGAGCTGTATTGTCGTCAGATGTAAATGACGGCATTTAACACAAAAGACGTCTCTGTAATGCCCGATGTCGACCCAGCATCAACTTCCCACAAGTGCCAACATATATCAAAGACCAAAAGGTCTGTACAGGGGGCGGGCCTCGGGGACGAAACGTCCACCAGCAGAATCTCGCCATATACAGGAAAAAATTACAACACATATAAGGGAAGTGGGAAGAGGTGCCGACATACTGACTGCGTCACATGACTTCACAGAATAGTCTTCTGGTTAACCTATTCTAAAGCACATACCAAGAATCTAACGATTCGCGATATGTGTTGTATCTCAGGTACGCTGCAGTAAAAGTATGTTTCACACAACAGGATATAGGTCTGTTAGGTCAGGGGCAGTATTTGGTGACGTCATTATCCCCGAAGCCGAGGAGACTGTCCAGTTTTATAAGCTGTAAACATTGTATACAGTTTTCAATTGACAACTTGCTGTAGTAGAATATGGGTATACACTAGTAGTATTGAAAACGCACACAGAAATGTGACGGTATAAACTGAAAACTTTTAATACAACTGACAGAATGAGTAAGTAGGGGAATAGGTTATACATGAAAATGCGGCATTGACTCAATATTGCAGAATATTGAATAATAACGTTGATTCGGCAGAATTTTTCCTCACTGCTGTCATGATTATTTTCTCATTGCTGTCATATTGATTATACGTCATGGAAATTCTTTGTTCTATATCAGATGATAGTGAAATCAGGTGAATTGTACAACATAGCGTCGGGATTGTGCAACCGTTCACCATTGGCTGTGGCGTCATACGACGTAGCACGGGGGAATACCCGGACAAATAGGAGAAATTCAGGTAACCGATTTGATTTTAAGCGATATCGACCAGTCTTACAGTTAATAACGGTATACACAAGTCTCACTTATTATACGAAGCCTTCTCCCATTAATAGCGTGAAGGGTTAGGAAAAAATGTTTAACGTTATGAAGTCCCATATATGAATGACGAAATAGGAACAGTCTTTCTTCTAATGTTCACATTGTTCGAGTTTTCATCGCTGAAGTAGTCCAGCCCCAAAGGGATTGCACGTGTCACAATACAACTGTTCCATTTGGTTGCGGTGTAAAATACCGCACATAGAGACGCCGTCCGCTTCATCGTATGAATATCCACCATTATCATTCACCAAATTTTCGCTCGGTAGATCACTCGCGGCAGATCCAACTGGTTTAGGTGGGAGACTTGTTGAATTCGTTGCTGACGGAACGCTGTTTTTATTTCAGTCATGTTGGTCTCAATGATAGGAATGAGTTTTTTCAACATATCCCAGCCTTTCGTGTTCAGCGTGTGTCCGTTCCGACTCGGTTTCAACTCGCTGGTTGGTGATTTTAGGTACCACTCTCTTATGTGGACGAGCCATTCCCCTTCATACGCTGCAGTGCTTATGTATATATTATCTTGTAGCTTGAATGGAGTTTCAACCGTCTCTTTAGCCTGAATCATTCTATCCACTCTAGGCAGGAATTGTTTGAATGAAAACCACCCATCTCTCGTCAGTCGTATGGCAACGCCATAAGGTTTTATAATCTGCCCATTATGCCGTATACGTTGAAATGTTACTCGAGGAGAATTTCCTTCACCGCTCACTAAAGCGTAAAGGTTACTCATTAGTCTATACATATCGGCTTTTACATGTGCGACAGTCGTAGAATAAAGTGGGAAGCGCACGACAAGTCTTTATATACGCATTGGTTATTTTATCAGTTGATCATCTGACCCATGACGACACCTCGACCTACTCACCTAGTTACAAAGATAGTCTCTACCTACCACCCCGATTATATTAGGCCATACGACTATATGGCGACCTATTTATGGGGACAGGGTGGTCTACTTATGGTGATCTAGCTATGGTGGAGTCTTGAAGATAGGTCGATAGGCTGTAATTACACCGTGAGTCACGTGCCTACGGGCGTTATACGCGTACCGCATTAGTCACGCGTCGCCGATTCGTCGACGAACGGCGCCCGCGGCAACACCGGGCCGACACCGCACCAACGCGGTGGAGTAATAGCACCGCGAATTCGGTGGCTTGGAACCCCCCCCCTCTCTTACACCCGCACCGCACCAAGATGGCGGCGTTTCTCTACTATTTAAGTAATAGCACCGCAAACTGGGTGGCTTGGAACCCCCCCCCCCCCTCTCTTACTACTAATTTGATCCTGTTCCCAAGTCCATTTCTTTATCTCCAGTGGCTGTGAAGGCTTGGGCTTCCAGATGTCTGGGGATGCATTCTGGCCAGTTTTCAATGAATAAAATCACAAATTATCACTCAATTAATGCCATTGAACATAGTGTTGCATTTTGACAAAGTAGAAAGATTTTTGAAGTGAAACTAATACATACCTGCTATATGGCACATCCCACCGGGGAAATTTTTACATGTATATCTAATTGAAGTAATCCATTGGAACCACTGATGATTTTCCAATAATAGAGAAGAAAAGCAACTCCAAGTAGGGATGACAATTTCATTCTGTATATTTCACTGTTAGTTATAGCATCTTCAGCAGTGAGCAAAGTTACAAACAGCTCCATATGCACAGTATATACAAGGCATAATGTGATCTTAGCCAATACACATTTATGAATAGGTGAGCCAGTAAATTATGTCATGCTGTCATTTTCAGAAATTTGTTAAATGTTAAGCGATGACCTGACAGCGATCTACAAATGGTGTGATTCAGGTAATACAATACACACTCTAATTGATGAAAACAATACATAATCTTCTTATCTGGCAAGAACTAAGTAAACTGCACAAATGAATAAAGTATGGTGATATAGTGGGTATGTACCTACATTGAATATTTCTACATGTCATGAAGTTTGGATAAGGACTGTCATTTTAAGATAATATAGGTATAATTTTCTTGGCAATCCACATCAGAATTGATGGAATCCTACAAATGTAACTCGCATGTTTCATAATTGTATATTCCCATGCGAGTTACAACAATATTAATTGTGGAGTGTGTATTGTAACACCTGAATCACACTATTTGTAGATCGCTGACAGGTCATCGCTTAACATTTAACAATTTCTGAAAATGACGGCATTTTAATATCCGTCCAACTTGATTGATATAATCTGGGACGAGTATAGAGGGATATGAAACGCGGCTCCTCTCTTTGAACTATGGTTTGTCTCGCTAATTGATATGTTAATGAGTGATTAGTGATTGGTTAATTAGTACGCCTCGTCACTGATTGGCTTTTGTGCGCAAAAGACCGTCACGTGTGCTTCGCTGCGAGTCCCGCCCTGTTTCGCTGGTCAATGCTGGGCGAATACACGTGCTTGTCAACAATGCTCCATTAACGTGAACGCCAGTCAACTCAATTTAGGCCAAGATTGGTGACAAAAAAAAATCCTTTACAGCTTAACGAGTGGCAAAAGGAATACATCATGCAAAACGACAAGAAACAAAACTAGTGCACAAAGAAAAAAAATCTAAAAAAACGTATGACCCAAAAGAGTAGTTCAATCACAAAAACGTACAAGAATTGTGAGATTTGTTCAGAATTCTACATATTTGTCATTTTTACGATTTTCACGAGCAATTATTTACAAAAACGAAAATGGAAAATTAAAACATTTTGCGTACTGTCAATGACATGCTTGCATATTTTGTAAAAACTAGCACAGATATACTTCAAAAATTGAGATAAATGAGAAGTTTGATCACAAAGAAGGGGAAAAATGAGTTTTTCCTTGCCGCTCCAGCCGCTCAGTTATCGGCAGCGCAGAGCGGTCGAAAGTTGTCATGAAAATATGCATCTTTTCGATGAAAACCCCTCAAAAGTTTCTTCTCTCAAAATAGTACCCGTCTCGATCAAATAATCTGATGCCAATTACTGCAGAAGAACGCCTATAAATCTGGTAAAATCTGGAATGAATTCGTGACGAAAACTAAGCGATGCTAAAGCCCGGCGCACACGAGAGCTATCAGCTGAGCTGACCGCCTCAATTGCCTGTCAGCTCAGGGGCTAGCTCTCGTGTGCGGGCAGTTTTTGGTGAGTTTTTGGCCTCGCGAGGCCGGGGGAAAAATATCAAACTTGTTTGATAATTTCGCCTCGCGAGGCCAAATCCTCAGCGTGTGCGGCGAACGCAAGCCAACAGCTCAGCAGTTTTCTTGGACCGGCCAATGAATCGCATGTTATTTTCACGCGATTCATACGCACGACTCTTCAAAATGGTCTTGAAGGAGGCGTTATGCGGGAACTGAAATCAATTTCGTGAAACTTTTGTTCACCGTGTGCGCTGAAATCACACGAAAGCTAGCCCCTGAGCTGGCAGGCAATTGAGGCCGTTAGCTCAGCTGATAGCTCTCGTGTGCGCCGGGCTTAAGGCTCACGCGCGTAGAGCGCGAGACCTGGCAGGCGAGACATACATTCAGCGTGAGCTCGCGGCGGCGCCTTTGATGTCGGGGTACGTTTCATATCCCTTTAATATTCGTCCCAGATATAATTTACTGGCACTATACATAAATGTGTATTGGCTAAGGTCACATTATGCCTTGTATATATACTGTGCATATGAAGCTGTTTGTAACTTTGTTCAATGCTCAAGATGCTGGAACTAATAGTGAAATATACAGAATAAAATTGTAATCCCGGCTACTCAGAGTTGCTTTTCTTCTCTATAATAGAAGTAAAATGGTGTATTTTGGTGCATTTTGACAGAATATTTAGACTTTGAAGATGATATGTAACGATGCCCCCGATGAACTGAATTTTCCATGTTATCTATTTGTCTGTCTGTCTCTCTGTCTGCCCATCTTTCTTGTCATACTACATATGCAGCTGGTGATGGATCAGAAGCCTAATTAATGAAATTGACTGACCTTCACCTGTTTTATCGAGGTCAAATTTATTATTAGAAAGGAGTGAAGATGGGCTCTCCAAATTCATCATACTTGTGCAATACCGACGGTCACGGATACGTAAAGGGGAACAACTTTGCTGACATACCGGTAGAGGGCGGAGTGCAGAGGGGGTCAGATTTATCCTGCAGCCATACGATAGCTTGCGACGCTACGAATATATACATTTTGATACATTTGTATTATGACGTTCTCTTGTGACATTTGTTATTTGGACCGCCAACAATGGTATCGCGAGTGGCGTCATCACAATATGGATTGTTGCAACGTCATAGCGAATGATCGACGTCATAGAAGAACATACCAGATTCTTCAATTCATTTGGACTAGAAATATATATCTTACATCATACAACAAGAGCGCCTCGTGTGTCTGTCAATATGTTAGCCTAGTCACTCTGCAGTACATCTGTTTTAATTTCATTTTGACCGCCCATTTATCGAACTGGAAACCGTTTTGCGTCAATTTCCTTTGATCCACCATGTTAACAATCTTCGATCTGACCCCCAAGCAGTCACGCCCTCTGCCGTGACGTTGGTAAAGTTGCTTCCCTTTGTACATCCGTGACCGTCGGTATTGGTGACGGACTACAAGCCTATCCCAGTTGACTGAACCTATTTTCTCGAGGTTATATACTTTATATTATGATATAACATGAAATATAGCTAGGCATTCTAAATTGATACCACATATGCAACTGATGATGGACCTGAAGTCAATGAATAGGACTTACATTGACCTATTTTCTCAAGGTGAAAAACTATGTTAAGTCACATGTTGACTGCCAACATACACTCCAAATCTGTTTGTTGTGGCTGTGGTTGTCTTTCAGAACAATCTAGCGAATTTTGCATACATGTGTTCCAACAGCCTCAACAGCCCTGCCCCCTGTGCAGACCCTTTGGTCTTTGGTGTATGTTGGCATATGTGGGAAGTTGATGCTGAGTCGACATCGGGCCTTACAGACTAGTCTTTTGTGTTAAATGTCGTCATTTTCATCTGATGACGATACAGCTCGCCAATCCCCAGTGTACGAGTTGTCACAGCGAAACAGCTCACCAGTTACCAATATGCGAGTTTTCAGAGCATTTCCATCATAGCTCTAGATTTGTATCTAATACCACTTATGGTCATATCAATCCAAGTTGCCACATGAACAGGTACAATAAAAGCGTACCTGAGATACAACACATATCATGAATCGTTAGATTCTTGGTATGTGCTTTAGAATAGGTTAACCGGTAGACTGCTGAGAAGTCATGTGACTCTGCCAGTATGTCGGCACCTCTTCCCACTTCCTTTATATGTGTTGTAATTCAACAGTAACTTGAATTATGCTGTATAGGTTGAGCTGTTGAAACACCCTCCATTTCCTAGCTCTGACATACTGCAAAATAGGTGCAAGAAAACGTCACTTTTTCTGTTGTTTTTCACATGACAATTGTCAAAACTTTTAGAAAAAGAAAGCTAAATATTTTTGGCTATCCAGAAATGAGAAGTTAATTGTAATCGTCCCTTTTGTCGTGGAGTCGACGTGAGAGAAAGCCCTGATCATTCCTATAAAGGTCCAGATATGAGTTGTAGGTATGAATATTATCTTGTTAGGGCAATCATTTATGCATATCGGAATAGGTCGAAATTTAGAAGCAGTTATCATGTATCGTGAAAACCACGAAATGGAAATTGAAATTAATTTATCTAGTTCTAGTACAGCAAAATGGTACGTGAAATTTGGGGAATTCTGCACAATGATGTGAAAGAATGAATTGGGGTGATATGCAAGAGGTGGGAAAAATTGACGTCTGGTGTAAAAAACAATTGTGAACGTTTTAAGAAAACAAAGCTAAATGTAGTGAAATTTCTCCCGGACCACCTGTAGGCCACAATTATTGTAACTCCTGATTGACGCTTTTTATCGTTAATAGACTGATTAATTCCAGTAATTTTAATGACGAAAGGCTTTAAAGAGCCGGCCACCGAGAAGACAATCCACCACAGTCAGACATGGAGCGTCAAACACGTAGGAAAACGCGATGCACATGGCACAGTTTTTTCTTCCTGCAAGTGAACAAATCCATGCCAAAATTCTCTGAATTTCTCTGACACTTTTATATTTGTAATATCAGTCAAATAAATACCGGTATGATAAGTAATTTAGACATACAACTTCACGGTCATTTGATAACGAAATGTTGTCATCAGCGAAGAGTGAAAACTGCACGCCGGTGCATCGCGGGAAACTTTACAACAACTACACGTTAATTTATCGATATGCGTGACTGCGGCGGGTATTTCGACCCAACTCGAAGCCCGATGAGTATTTTCTTCAGAATTACATACAACAATAATCAGACTGACACGTCTAGCATTTAATAATGTTTCCAATCTTTAGATCGACTGACATTTTCTGATTTTCGCAGTTGCTGTTGCTTTTTTCCCTCGTCTGCAGTCGTGGATTTCAACTTCAAGAAATCTTGAACGGTGAACGTTCGCCGTATAAATGACACGACGTAACCTTCTCACGAACGTAAAAGACGTTCTCGATTTATTTCATTTGGTAAAGACTGAGAAGAGAAACATTTTATTTGAGAGAAAACTGATCCTGAGGTTGCAGATATCACAGCACGGGTTTCGGGTTTGACACGTGCTATATGTGTATAGCACAGGCGGACGTCATGCCGCGCCAACCGGAGTGCTTCACCGCTGGATTTCTCACCTTCGTAATCGATCTTTTCATACTGAGAACTTCTAAGAAATGCCGAAACCCGCATTCTCTATTCATGAATGCCGGTTTCAAAACACAGAATAATAAGGCCAGGATCCCCGACATGAATAGGGGTTGTGCCCAAATTGGGGAGATCCAAAGCCCTGTGAGTACCAAATGTGTTACAAAATTATCTGGGGAAATGCTCTTTGCCCGTGTTTCACACGAGCTTTCATTTATGTATGGAAGAAAGCAAAGCAAACCAGCTACCATTCCTTGACAGTCTGACATATCAAAGGTAATGGAACCATAAACATAACAATATACCGCAAACCGACACAAATGGACCAATATCTGGACTTTGAATCGCATCATCCACTGCGTACACAAATTGGGAGTTGTCCGCACTTTGTTCAACAGAGCAGACACAATCGTCACAGATGAAGAACACCGACATGAGGAAAAACAGTACTTGAACCAGACTCTAGAGAGACGAGGGTACCAGCGATGGACCTTCCACAAAACCCTTAACCGTACTGGTGGCGACCGACAGACATCCACACAACAAAAAACCACCGTTGCTATACCCTACGTTAGCGGTCTCCCTGAGAAGCTCAAAAGAGTTTTCAACGGTGTTGGGGTAAAAACCTATTTCAAACCACAAGGAACTATCTGATAAGCTTTTAATAGCATTTACTGCTTTGCGATTTTCCTGTCAGGGACGGTCATGATCATGACCCGTGCACTATGGCAAGCCCCAGCCATTTGGTTACTGAGACCAAGTAGACTTCTTCCTTTACGTGCAAAACCTGAAAGGACAATGCCAATTTCATTGCATCTGACTTAGACGTGTCAACAATCAACCATCGTCAATAAACAGTAACACCTTAACGGAGTCCCGTCGCCATTTCTGAATACGTGCGGAACCGAAGATAAACCAAAATTTGTAATAATACTCGCCATACGCGTCACCTTACGCCATTCTTCACATTCACAGACTGCTTCACAACGTGCTTATAAATAATGCTCAGATCAAGAGGGAAGCTCTTATCAGAAAGTTGAATTGCAACCGACAAAGATAAACTGTATATGGTATATTCTAACGATAATTCGCCCATACCATTTTCATATTCAGAAGAGCCTGAAATAAGATCAACATAATCAGAGGCTGGCATTTTTGAGTCAAATTCATGATAGTTTTGTGAATCAAGTCGACTAGATCACTTATCTGATAGTTCATCTTTACTGTATATAACAGCTGTATAACAGTGGCCGGCGCTCCTCTTCCATGGACAGGTGAGGATTGAGTCTTGCCTCCAATGCGTGAATTCTCCACAGTAATAACAAGCGCATGAACGCCCAAAAGAAACACCCCTGTCGACGCCCCGAAAGGGCGGGTGAAAACTTCTGCCAGTAGCATTGATAGCACCACCGAACTGCCCAGTCGTCGTCGTTAATCAAAGCACGAATGGCCGCCATTTGGTGCAGCCAACATGATTAAACTTCGCCGGCGAGATATTATTCTTGATCCAATAAAATCACTTCTCATCCTCCGAATGTGATGCCAAAACACTGGAGATATATTGCTGGACTGTCTCCCATCTACTTTCCGATGAATCGGCCAATTGATAGATTTGTTATGTTTTCAATTTCTCCGTCGATTCCTCTCACATATCACTGTGGGCAGTTTGTCCTTCACTAAGACTATAGCATAATCAGTATGCTGTAACTCACTGACGCCCTCTCTTAAAGTTTAAACAAACTCCTCGCTTAGTATATAGCTATCCAACTGTCAAGGCTTTGACGGATCTATAATAGGTATAATTTCACTCAATTGCCGGCAACTGCCTGGGCTTCTCCGTCACTCGCACTTCATCAAGCTAATCAAGACCATCATCCGAACGCATGGCACGATCATACGTAGAAACTTCTGCTCGTAGCCATGCGGTAACGGGTGCTATCTGAGTGTAATAGGGCGTTTTCCCAAATGGTCACATCCGACTGGTCCCGGTACATCCGACATCGGTGCAATCACATTCATACAACGAAGACACACCTCCAGAAAGCGATCGATTGAAATGATCCCATGGTGGGCCTCGAAGTGCCCCCATCACAAAATAAAAAGCATATCATTTTCCTGTGGTCTGCCGCCGATTTTATTTTGTTTTCAAATATGTTAGGCCGTTTGTTTCTTAAGTGTTAAGTGAAACGTGAAATGCCCTTAGAAAGCTAAGATGATCAAGACTAAAGAAACTGTCTGCAATTCGGACCAAACTGACTTCTGCTATCGGTACGAAAAGGTTTCGTCGAGCTCGCGACACAGACGAGAATGGCAATAATCACCCATACCGAATCTTATATACCTTCCTAAAACAACTCACCACCCGCCAAACTGTGCCCCACGCGCCATAACAATAACTACTCAATCCCTTGTCAAACCACCCAAACCAAAGCGTGCATGAACAACCTGCATTCCCATACAGTCACAATTGTGTGTACTCCGTGCAGTGGAGAAAGAAATTTCCTATTAATTCGTTCCTCAAACATAGGAAATTATATTTCTTTTGAGTGAACGATTGGAATAACCGTGTTCTATTGCTCACATGACATGGTACATGACTCATTAGCATAAGAAACTGTGATTCCGCAAATGAAGTTAGCAAAATAAACTCATGTTACAACTCCGAACAAGCGCTGAATGAGCGCAAAGACCTCCGTCGAGGCAACAGGATCAGTAGGGGAATAGTACATCACTGAATAGCATAGGGCCGGATGCCAAGCTCAATTTTGCATTTGTTGACGTTAACTTCACCAATGGTAATTAACGTGAGATTGAGGGTTCCCCACTAGCATGTCCAGCTAGGGATGTGGAAGCCACATTCCCCGCAAATAATATTTCTTTGATTTCACGTGCTTGAAATATTGGGGTATGGAATAGAGTATATTGATGGAAAACCTGGAATACTGCTTGAGAAATTAGGCCCCTTCCCACCCACACCTCTCCATGAGAGGACACCCCCACCCAAATCAACACGTTAGCGTCAGAAATGAGACCCTGTGTGCCTAGTTTTACCAACTTGCTTGTGATTTTATGCTATAGGCCCTACACATCAACACTTCATATTTTGTGTGTGTACAGTATAGCATCCTCATTGACAGAATCCTCTACAAAACAGATCTGATTTTACCGACATTCCGTTCTGATCTGTCTCAGCATCATGTGCTGATTCAATGAGCTCGGAATAATTTTGTATACTGGTGTTACAGGTCACCTTCACCATAATGTATCAATTACCATGGACTTGTACATGTATCACATTCATATTGAATGGTGATGGCTGATGAGAATATTGCCCATATGGAACAAATGGCTGGATTCCAGCGAATAAAAAGTTCATGCTAATCATAAACAACATACAATTAATAATACTATCAAATAATTATATATATTCCTTGTCGACATCAATATAATACAGACAATATTATGACTGAATCAGGGTAACAGATATCCAAGGGTATATATGTCTACACTAAACTGAAGGAGATCCATGATGCGTATTATATTATGTTGTAAAACTTCACTTGCTAATCTCGATTATGTTGCTTATTGTGAAAATAAATGAAATTATGAAAATAAATTTAGTATGATTGCCCATTACGCTCAAATTAGAAATATCAGCAGCTAAAGTTAAGCCAATCATAGCAATATATATCACCCAGGTATTGATCTTTGGTTAAGAATGTAATGAGATACATATACCTGTTCTTTGTGTTATTCTGTATGCAGTTCATTCTGTATGTATTTTATACATGTACATATACCAGAAGTGGAATTGAAATTTGACTAAAATAATCAAAATATGTTCGATTTTTACCTCTACTCAGGAAATGAAGTCTTTGTTTCTAGAAGCTAAATCATTTTCAGACACATTCAAGTCCTCACCTGGTCAAGGGAGATAATTTTGTAAAAAAAAACAAGTATAGATCCACACTGGCGCAGACCAGAAAGTTGTATGACCTTTGATGATATTTGTGGAGCATGCTGCAGGACTTCAACTTTCATGAATCTGATATTATCCACACAATCCCATTCTACATGATATTTTTGCCATAGCACCGATAAACTAGATCCCTTCATTTATGTGGTCTAGATCCAGGAGCTATTGGGGGCTGCAGGTTTTGTAAAAGTTAGATCCAATTATTCTGAGATAAGGAATGAAGTCCGGCATGGTTGTTTTAAGTTAAAACTGGGCATCCTTGAAAATGTCTGACCGATTGACACATGTATCACTCTGCCGGTCATCATTACATGCGTAATGTTTATCACAAGAGAGAATATGTATACTGTGTTTGAGGAATATTTCTGCCTCCGCAATGGAAGGCGAAATTTGAATGAATGGTCTGTGTTGTCAGTGTGTCTGATGTCCCCCTTGCAAAGACAAGAAAATTTTCTATGTAATTTATTATTTATTGATATATTTATTGATTTTCTTTTTGTCTAATTGTCTTCTGTTCAAGTCATTTGGCATTGGTAAAACCTGAAATGTATATCATGTTCTCCTTATTTCATCTAGTGATACTGTCTGTTTGGTTCCAGATCACGGGGCTGAACAAAGTATGTGAAATGTGATCGTATGGCAAATAAATGCCCAGTGGTATGTCCAGGGCTTATAAAACTACAAAACAAAATTGAGAAAGGTTCCATCCATGCTATCAGTCAAAAATCTCAATAATGTAGGCCTACATGTGGAATGTAGACACTCCTTTGTTTCAGCTACAATTCAGAATAAGTTTTCAGAATATTATCAGGGCTTAACAAGCAAATTATTCTTCATCAACAAGTATCACAGCACACAATGTGGATGTCACTAAACTGTTAGGATAAATGAAAAGAAAAGCATATGTATATTATTTATCAGCTTTATTAAATAAGTTTACAGACTCACGCAGGTAGATCAATTTGGTGCTTCTGCAAAATCAAACCATTATTCAACTGCCAAATGCCAAGATAAAGCGCCTCCCCCCGGAAATATAATTTATCAGCAAAATTTAGAATAACTGTTTTTGAACAACCAGGCTGGTGGATATCATCAACTGAAAGAAAACGACAGGGTTCCCACACCTTGGGGATTTCAAAATTCCAGACCTTTTCCATACCTTTTTCAAGACCTATCAAGTCTTTTTCCAGACTCAATGGACGCTTCAAATCAGCTATTACATTATACATTGCCAGGAAGAATTTTGAGACCGTTAGGTGATATGGATCAAAACTAGTCAAGCTCAAGATGAACAATTAACTCCTTTATTATGATGATGATGTACATTGAGATCACTGCACCAACTTACAACTCAAAAATCAAAGCAGGTTCCAAATTGACAGAATGTTTCAAAAGCACAGAATGATGAACTTTTTTATTTGAAAATAAATTCACGTTTTCTTTCATTCTACGAAACAGAAATTAAAAGAATCAGGTTTATTGCTCTTTTTTGTCATACAGACTCACTAAAGCCAGAATGAAAAAAAAACAAAGACAAAAAAAAACGAAGACAAAAAAAAGACCCCCAAAAAATTAAATGAAATGGCTGAAAAGTGTTCTAGTTCTGCAAAATCTTGATTGGATTGGAGAATCCCTCAAATTAATTTCAGAATAATTGTTCATCTTTATATCGTTTGAACAAGTATATTAACTATATCGTTTAAAAAAATATTAGAACTGATAAGACAACAAAGCTAGAAAAAAAATACCAAGGGAGACAACTTTTGTACAAGTGATCTAGAAGTATTGAGCGGAGTTATCCCCCTTCAAAACGTTGCCCCTGGAAACCGTAAAACACGCAATTTGATTCCCAAATCGTAAACCTGCTTTAATTAATGCCTTAATCTCCGTCAGGAAGATGAATTCAAACCGTAAAAACGGAAGTTAAAACTAAAAGTTATCTCCCCTAGAGGAGAGTTGTCCGCCCCTAGGAGAGCTCTCCCATTCATCCCAGTGGAGTTACTATAAAAGGCTCTGCTCAAATCATTCCTATCCTCTTTCTCCTGTTTGTACTCGACCAGTGCACATCAAGGAAGTGTTAATTCAATACAGCCTGTGTTGTTGTTGTAACCGCCGGATTATATCCTTTATCAAGATTGTCTTGTGTTTTTCTTTTCGGAAATTCTTCTTACATTGGTTATGTCTGAGGTTTCTGTTCCGAATTCTAATTCTTGTCGCACGTGTGAGCAAGTTTGTCCCGTTTGGACTCCCACACGGTTTGTTTTACTTGTAAAGATTTGTGTATTTCGCAAAGCCACATGTGCGTGTGTCATCGGATTCGTCTGCCTGGCGGATTTTTGCCCAGGTCCGACGTGCTCATTTATTGCGTGCCTCTGACGATCTCGCTCTATCGGAGCGATAGTCGGTTTTTGGGAATTTACGCTTGTGTATGACTTGAAATCCATCGAGGATCTCGGTGGTATCGGAATTTAGAATTTGTACTCTTAGATTCAAAGTCCGATTTTCTTCGACGTCTGTAAATATTTCCTCCCAGTGGCCTGTTCCTGCAGGAGATAATATTCTATTTCTAGACAGTCTGACCTCCACCGCTATTCCTTTATCTCGAGTCCCTGTAAAACCGGTTCCATTGTTCAGGCCAACAAAGGCCTCCAGTTTCAGGTCGGTTTTCCTGAGCGATCCATTGTCTCCTTCGGACAAAAGAATGCTACCTCGCCGCAGGTTATCTCGCCTATGTCATTTTTGTCAATGGTTCTGTTGCGATTAAATAAATAATATTCCGGGATAGTTTTGTCTGACATCTCTATCTCGGGTGTTTCTAAATTTTGTCGGGGCAAATGTTGGACTAGCTTGGATCTCACACGGTTTGTTTTACCGTCAGCCACGTGTTTAGTGTCTTCGGACGTACGTCGCTAAAATATTTTGCTCTTGTCGGAGATTTCAAAATTTTAGTCATGATTTTTCTATATCTTGAAATGATCGTCTGACGATGTTTTCTAAAAGTCATTATGAAATCTCATGCTTAACTAATAACACAGTCCTGCATTAGGGCAGTGTGTATTCAATATCGCGTCTCCACACAAACAATGAGTTTCGGCCCGCTGTGTTTGATGTGGGCTTTTATTGGCTCTCACCATTCCGTTTTGTTTTCGGTCAGTATGTGAGCCTATTGTGATCTGTACGATAAACGAACAGGTTTTTGTTTCGTTGATTCACGATTTTATGCATTGAATTGTTGTATAAATCTTTACTAGTATTGTGAATACTATCCTCGTTCTGACGCGGGAGGTTCGTTTTCCCCGCCGGGGAAATCCGATTCTTTATACGCAGTCCGTCAATTTTCCATGTTGTTGTTGTATCTTTTGTTCGGACTTGCAGTTTTTGGTAGTTTCGTTTTCATGCATTCAGTTCTTTGATCCTACCAAAATGTAATCTCTTGTTATATCAAATATTATTATGTTTATTTTGATATCCTGTGATCAAGAGAGAACTTACAGAGGTTTTTATCTACCTTTTATGCTTACGATGTCTTGCGTTTGTGTTACGTAACCACAATTCAAGCCTATTCACTACGACGCTTTGTTACATTTTAATGAGCTTCTTTACTACACTCTTTGTGTAATTAAGGGTGTTGAACAACAAAAGAGATCACGTGTTTGTTTATCGCGAGTGAGTAAATCCTATTCACCCACTCACCCTTGTTTATTGTGAAAGTGTGCTATTCTTTGAAACACTTTGAAATTTCTGTTATTTACATTGTGAGTTGTTTGTGTTTCACACCTAGTTGGTCCCATCTGTATACCGAATTACGCTTATAATTCAGATTGAGTTGAGCATTAATTTTACTTCTTCTCTCTGAGAAAATTTAGAATTATTAGCGTGACTGTGGGTGTATTTCTCCGGGAAATCTGTAGAAATACTCTCGTTCGACGACTTGTGGAGTGTTTATTGATCTTCTCCTAGTCTGTTGGCCGGGCAAGGATCAAGCCTGAAGTTGTCTCGGTCTTCTACCTGGGACAGCATTAGTCTATTTCATCGAGCGGTCTTCTTGTATATTGAGCCCTGCGCAAGGATGACACGCAAATGCGTGAAGTCTTCTCCAAGTAGGATTACCGGTACAGTCTACAAGAACAACAGACAGCTCTTTAGCAAGGTTCTTTACCGTTTCTTCTTCTCGACAGCTTGTTCGTGCTAGGTCATTTCAAATTCTGAATTTTTAATAACCTTAATTTATCTGCCGGCGAGAGACTTTAAATGTATTTCCTCTCTTCGGGAATTTTAAATTCTTTGAGGATCTTTTTAGTTTACGTGGAAATCTCTTTGTTCTGGATGTCGGTGGTGTTACTACTTTTGGTTATAGGTAGTGACATTGTTTATAAATGTTTAACATTCTCTCCATATAAAACTCCAGTACTGATTTTCATGTACAGGAGCCAAATTACATCGGGAGATGTCATAATGTAATCATGTTCACTGACACAGTAATCATGTTCACTGACATAAAGATCCATAATGCCATTTACCTCATTGAGGTTACGTTTGTGTTTAACGCTAGGAACATTTAATGTGTTCATCTCTACTGCGTTTCTAATTTAAAAAAAAAAAAAAAAAAATTATTACAATCGAGTTCGGGTTACTGTTTGCAACGCCTTCCTCGTTTCGCACCTCAATGACGTTCCATTTCGTCGTTTCGTTGTCCTCGTACACCTGTACGTCGTTTTCTCGCCGTTACATCGTTTTTCTCGTACTTTTGTAAGGTTGTATCCTGCTCCATTATGAGCATGTATATACTTTATGTTGATGCAAATGGGGAAATCACTACGTCGTTTATCACACACAACGTTTCTCTCATTTTTCACGATTACGATTTCCTTCTGTTACACCTTGACGACGTTTCATTACGCCGTCATGTGTTTTCTCATACACTTGTGCGTCGTTCGCGTACATCTGTTAGATGTTCCGGTACACCATAACGCCGTTCCTTACATCATTTCTTCGTTTGCGAGATGCATATTTTATATCTATTCATCCTCGTTTTTCGGCACTTCCTTCGATTCTCCATCGTCGGTGGGAGTGGAAGTCCTTCCGTTTGGCGTCAACCTTTCCCTTGTATCAATTCCTCTCGGGTTTTCACATCGAGGTTTACTCAGGTTCGTCGTTACACTACGAAGAGAGTTGTGTTCAAGCCTTTTTGATTCAAAAAATTGTGTTGGAATCAACAGTAATTGGTCTTGAATTCAGCACAGCTTTTGTGTTGATTTATGTTTAACACAGAACCATGTTGATTTCAACACACAAACATTTTGTGTTGAAATCCATTTTACCACAGGATTGTGCTTAAACAACACAATGTTTTTTCACGGTGTACTTGGGGGACAGTTTTTCGACTTTCTCCTTCAAGTACTTCGTTCCCGGATAGACCGTTGCACCAGTTTGTTAGACTTTGACATTATGGTTCTGTCATCAACTTTAGGATTTTTCATTTCTATGCGGGACCTTACTCACTATGTTCGTTTTCCGGGTTCGGTCACTGCAGTGGATTTATTTGTCCTGGTGCCGAGAATGTGATGCCCTTCCCGACTGTGTCTCTTTGTTTCCCTGTATTTGACTTCTTCCTTCACCTTTATCGTGATATGAAGTTCAACTCGGCACCCTTTAAGGGTTCCGGTCTGCTTGGGCTATGGTTTTTACATTTTCTACCGGCATCGTCATTTGTCTAAACGACAATATCTCTGCGCCCTTTCGGCTTTCATTTACAGTCTCGCCGTACTCGCCAGCTGTTACCGAATTGGGATATTCATGTGGTTCTGTATGCTCGGTTTCGTCCGCCTTTTGAACCTTTACAGTCCGCCTCTCTTTAAGCTGTTTCCTACAAGTCTGCTTTGCTGGTGGCTTTTGCTTTGGCGTCTAGTGTGTCTGAACTTCATGCTCTTGAGAGATCATGTATGACCTGGACTGCGGATTGGTCTCGCTTTTCCTTTCGACCCATTCCTGAGTTCATCGCCAAAATGAGTCTGTTCGCTTAGGTCCGTGCGCTCAATGTTCGTACTCCATCCCTGCGTTGTCAGACTTCGTGCATGGCCTCGAAGACGACCTTTCTGTTATGCCCTTTTAGAGCCATTCGCCACTATCTTACTCGTATCGATTCCGCTCGCGGCTCTCGTCGTCTGTTATTTCTGTCCCTTCACCCATCCGCAATGCGTGACATTACTAAGAATACCATTGCCGCGTGGTTGAAGAAGACCCTTAAGTGGTCTTATCTATTGGCCATTGACGCTCCCCCACTACTGTCTACTGCTTCTTCTCATGAGATTCGTGCCATCGCTACGTCATGGCCTTTATGGAAGAACTTGTCCCTCCATGACATTGTC
Organism: Hanleya hanleyi; assembly: GCA_036873755.1. Taxonomy (NCBI): domain Eukaryota; kingdom Metazoa; phylum Mollusca; class Polyplacophora; order Lepidopleurida; family Hanleyidae; genus Hanleya; species Hanleya hanleyi. Next base: position 24,361 of record JAVTVY010010547.1, on the reverse strand, counting down.
CAGTCTTGTGCCTGGACGGCAAACTCCACGTTCACCAATTTCTATCTGAGAGATATGTCAGTGCAGTCAGATAGGGTGACCACGCTTGGGCCGCTGGTAGCTGCCCAGCACGTGGTCAAGTAAATTTTCAAAAAAAGGGGGGGGGCGGCATTTTTGTATCATCGCATAACATTTGTCCACATATGACATGATCACCTAAGAAGGAAGAAATAAGTCAGATGGCCGGCCATGGACTCTAAAATCATCAATCTAAGAGGCCTGACACTATGGTGAGTTTAATCTTTACCTTAACTGCAGATTTGCTTGTGTCATTTCAGGTTGAAACTGACTTCCTTCTAGATAATCTCAGCTGGGTCACCTACGCTCAACTCACAAGACGAAGTTTTTGACAGTTTGCCAGTGTCTCCACAGTCGAATAAAGTACAGAGAGTTGACGATTGCGTAGAGTTGACTCAGGGAGCAATCGCAGTCAACTCCAACGCATCCTACAAGACCTGTTCAACTTTCAAGGATCAAGTATGGAGAGTTTGACATAAGACGGCTTGTGGACTGAGAGTGGTGTGGCTTGGCGCCCTCTAAGCTCCGGGCAGTATACGCTCTCCCCGTTCTTTAGGTACAGCCAAGTATCTTCCTGTATGCTCGGACCGTTGGCTATTGCCCCACCCAGAGCATACAGTGCCTACCAAGAAGACCTAGTAGCCTAAGGGGCCGAGGAATCCTTCAACTTGGTAGAAGTATGTACCACACCACGATCACAGCTACATGGAGGAAGACACTCAAAAGGTAAGTATCTTCTATTACTACTCCATAATTACCCACTGCATTACCGACCAGGGTTCTTTTGTTGAGATTTATTGTCATGCCTGTGGTCATTTTAGATAGAGGCTGAGATGGCCGTGTGGTCTGGACCGTTTGCTGTTACTGCTGGCGATTTGGTATCGAACTCTGAGGACGCGGGTTCGTGTCTCGCACAGTCTGACCTTTTTCCAGCACTAGTAATTGTACCTTACTGAGAGACTGTTATCTTAAAAATAATTGGATATAAATGTTATCTTAAAAATAATTGGATATAAATGTTATCTACTCAGTAGTAATAGGTCAGTTTGCCAGCCGCTATCTCTCAAGTCATCATTTTAGGCCTGACACAATTCTGACTTTTAATCTTTGACTTTACTGCAGTTTTGCTTGTGTCATTTCAGATTGAACTGACTTCCTCCCAGATGATCTCAGCTGGGTCACCTACGCTCAACTCACAAGACGAAGTATTGACACTTTGCCAGTGTCTCCACAGTCGAATAAAGTACACGATTGCGTAGAGTTGACTCAGGGAGCAAACGCAGTCAACTCCTACGCATCCTACAAGTCCTGTTCAACATTCAAGGACCAAGTATGGAGAGTTGACATAAGACGGCTTGTGGACTGAGAGTGGTGTGGCTTGGCGCCCTCTAAGCTCCGGGCAGTATACGCTCTCCCCGTTCTTTAGGTACAGCCAAGTATCTTCCTGTATGCTCGGACCGTTGGCTATTGTCCCACCCAGAGCATACAGTGCCTACCAAGAAGACCTAGTAGCCTAAGGGGCCGAGGAATCCTTCAACTTGGTAGAGTTTGCGTACCACACCACGAGCACAGCTACATGGATGGAGACACTCAAGATAAGTACAACTGTATCAAATCCATGAATTACCCTTTTACGTCTCTGACCAGGGTTCCACTTGTTGAGTATTAATGTCTCATGTTTATGCCCATGTCTGTGTCATCCCAGCGGTTACTTAGCCTGCTATTGGAGCTACAACAAGGCCGAGGTTCCCACCTCCATATGTTGGTACTGAGGCATTAATTAAAGCAGGTTTACGATTTGGGAATCAAATATTAAACATTTATAAACAATGTTTCTATTTGTTACCAAATCAAACCTGCTTTAATTTAATTGCCCCTCCCTTCCATCCCCTCATGCCGCGGCCTTGCACACTACAGGTCTCGGTTTGTTACAATGAGAAAGAGGATAGGAATGATTTGAGCAGAGCCTTTTATAGTAACTCCACTGGGATGAATGGGAGAGCTCTCCTAAGGGCGGACAACTCTCCTCTAGGGGAGATAACTTTTAGTTTTAACTTCCGTTTTTACGGTTTGAATTCATCTTCCTGACGGAGATTAAGGCATTAATTAAAGCAGGTTTGATTTGGTAACAAATAGAAACATTGTTTATAAATGTTTAATATTTGCGTGCTGCTTGGAGGAGATATTTTGTGTCAATGATCATTACCAATAAAGATTACAATTATCAACACCAGTTTTATCAGACTGTAGTAACTTACAAAGTGAATCATAAACAACATACAATTAATAATACTATCAAATAATTATATATATTCCTTGTCGACATCAATATAATACAGACAATATTATGACTGAATCAGGGTAACAGATATCCAAGGGTATATATGTCTACACTAAACTGAAGGAGATCCATGATGCGTATTATATTATGTTGTAAAACTTCACTTGCTAATCTCGATTATGTTGCTTATTGTGAAAATAAATGAAATTATGAAAATAAATTTAGTATGATTGCCCATTACGCTCAAATTAGAAATATCAGCAGCTAAAGTTAAGCCAATCATAGCAATATATATCACCCAGGTATTGATCTTTGGTTAAGAATGTAATGAGATACATATACCTGTTCTTTGTGTTATTCTGTATGCAGTTCATTCTGTATGTATTTTATACATGTACATATACCAGAAGTGGAATTGAAATTTGACTAAAATAATCAAAATATGTTCGATTTTTACCTCTACTCAGGAAATGAAGTCTTTGTTTCTAGAAGCTAAATCATTTTCAGACACATTCAAGTCCTCACCTGGTCAAGGGAGATAATTTTGTAAAAAAAAACAAGTATAGATCCACACTGGCGCAGACCAGAAAGTTGTATGACCTTTGATGATATTTGTGGAGCATGCTGCAGGACTTCAACTTTCATGAATCTGATATTATCCACACAATCCCATTCTACATGATATTTTTGCCATAGCACCGATAAACTAGATCCCTTCATTTATGTGGTCTAGATCCAGGAGCTATTGGGGGCTGCAGGTTTTGTAAAAGTTAGATCCAATTATTCTGAGATAAGGAATGAAGTCCGGCATGGTTGTTTTAAGTTAAAACTGGGCATCCTTGAAAATGTCTGACCGATTGACACATGTATCACTCTGCCGGTCATCATTACATGCGTAATGTTTATCACAAGAGAGAATATGTATACTGTGTTTGAGGAATATTTCTGCCTCCCCAATGGAAGGCGAAATTTGAATGAATGGTCTGTGTTGTCAGTGTGTCTGATGTCCCCCTTGCAAAGACAAGAAAATTTTCTATGTAATTTATTATTTATTGATATATTTATTGATTTTCTTTTTGTCTAATTGTCTTCTGTTCAAGTCATTTGGCATTGGTAAAACCTGAAATGTATATCATGTTCTCCTTATTTCATCTAGTGATACTGTCTGTTTGGTTCCAGATCACGGGGCTGAACAAAGTATGTGAAATGTGATCGTATGGCAAATAAATGCCCAGTGGTATGTCCAGGGCTTAAAACTACAAAACAAAATTGAGAAAGGTTCCATCCATGCTATCAGTCAAAAATCTCAATAATGTAGGCCTACATGTGGAATGTAGACACTCCTTTGTTTCAGCTACAATTCAGAATAAGTTTTCAGAATATTATCAGGGCTTAACAAGCAAATTATTCTTCATCAACAAGTATCACAGCACACAATGTGGATGTCACTAAACTGTTAGGATAAATGAAAAGAAAAGCATATGTATATTATTTATCAGCTTTATTAAATAAGTTTACAGACTCACGCAGGTAGATCAATTTGGTGCTTCTGCAAAATCAAACCATTATTCAACTGCCAAATGCCAAGATAAAGCGCCTCCCCCCGGAAATATAATTTATCAGCAAAATTTAGAATAACTGTTTTTGAACAACCAGGCTGGTGGATATCATCAACTGAAAGAAAACGACAGGGTTCCCACACCTTGGGGATTTCAAAATTCCAGACCTTTTCCATACCTTTTTCAAGACCTATCAAGTCTTTTTCCAGACTCAATGGACGCTTCAAATCAGCTATTACATTATACATTGCCAGGAAGAATTTTGAGACCGTTAGGTGATATGGATCAAAACTAGTCAAGCTCAAGATGAACAATTAACTCCTTTATTATGATGATGATGTACATTGAGATCACTGCACCAACTTACAACTCAAAAATCAAAGCAGGTTCCAAATTGACAGAATGTTTCAAAAGCACAGAATGATGAACTTTTTTATTTGAAAATAAATTCACGTTTTCTTTCATTCTACGAAACAGAAATTAAAAGAATCAGGTTTATTGCTCTTTTTTGTCATACAGACTCACTAAAGCCAGAATGAAAAAAAAACAAAGACAAAAAAAAACGAAGACAAAAAAAAGACCCCCAAAAAATTAAATGAAATGGCTGAAAAGTGTTCTAGTTCTGCAAAATCTTGATTGGATTGGAGAATCCCTCAAATTAATTTCAGAATAATTGTTCATCTTTATATCGTTTGAACAAGTATATTAACTATATCGTTTAAAAAAATATTAGAACTGATAAGACAACAAAGCTAGAAAAAAAATACCAAGGGAGACAACTTTTGTACAAGTGATCTAGAAGTATTGAGCGGAGTTATCCCCCTTCAAAACGTTGCCCCTGGAAACCGTAAAACACGCAATTTGATTCCCAAATCGTAAACCTGCTTTAATTAATGCCTTAATCTCCGTCAGGAAGATGAATTCAAACCGTAAAAACGGAAGTTAAAACTAAAAGTTATCTCCCCTAGAGGAGAGTTGTCCGCCCCTAGGAGAGCTCTCCCATTCATCCCAGTGGAGTTACTATAAAAGGCTCTGCTCAAATCATTCCTATCCTCTTTCTCCTGTTTGTACTCGACCAGTGCACATCAAGGAAGTGTTAATTCAATACAGCCTGTGTTGTTGTTGTAACCGCCGGATTATATCCTTTATCAAGATTGTCTTGTGTTTTTCTTTTCGGAAATTCTTCTTACATTGGTTATGTCTGAGGTTTCTGTTCCGAATTCTAATTCTTGTCGCACGTGTGAGCAAGTTTGTCCCGTTTGGACTCCCACACGGTTTGTTTTACTTGTAAAGATTTGTGTATTTCGCAAAGCCACATGTGCGTGTGTCATCGGATTCGTCTGCCTGGCGGATTTTTGCCCAGGTCCGACGTGCTCATTTATTGCGTGCCTCTGACGATCTCGCTCTATCGGAGCGATAGTCGGTTTTTGGGAATTTACGCTTGTGTATGACTTGAAATCCATCGAGGATCTCGGTGGTATCGGAATTTAGAATTTGTACTCTTAGATTCAAAGTCCGATTTTCTTCGACGTCTGTAAATATTTCCTCCCAGTGGCCTGTTCCTGCAGGAGATAATATTCTATTTCTAGACAGTCTGACCTCCACCGCTATTCCTTTATCTCGAGTCCCTGTAAAACCGGTTCCATTGTTCAGGCCAACAAAGGCCTCCAGTTTCAGGTCGGTTTTCCTGAGCGATCCATTGTCTCCTTCGGACAAAAGAATGCTACCTCGCCGCATGTTATCTCGCCTATGTCATTTTTGTCAATGGTTCTGTTGCGATTAAATAAATAATATTCCGGGATAGTTTTGTCTGACATCTCTATCTCGGGTGTTTCTAAATTTTGTCGGGGCAAATGTTGGACTAGCTTGGATCTCACACGGTTTGTTTTACCGTCAGCCACGTGTTTAGTGTCTTCGGACGTACGTCGCTAAAATATTTTGCTCTTGTCGGAGATTTCAAAATTTTAGTCATGATTTTTCTATATCTTGAAATGATCGTCTGACGATGTTTTCTAAAAGTCATTATGAAATCTCATGCTTAACTAATAACACAGTCCTGCATTAGGGCAGTGTGTATTCAATATCGCGTCTCCACACAAACAATGAGTTTCGGCCCGCTGTGTTTGATGTGGGCTTTTATTGGCTCTCACCATTCCGTTTTGTTTTCGGTCAGTATGTGAGCCTATTGTGATCTGTACGATAAACGAACAGGTTTTTGTTTCGTTGATTCACGATTTTATGCATTGAATTGTTGTATAAATCTTTACTAGTATTGTGAATACTATCCTCGTTCTGACGCGGGAGGTTCGTTTTCCCCGCCGGGGAAATCCGATTCTTTATACGCAGTCCGTCAATTTTCCATGTTGTTGTTGTATCTTTTGTTCGGACTTGCAGTTTTTGGTAGTTTCGTTTTCATGCATTCAGTTCTTTGATCCTACCAAAATGTAATCTCTTGTTATATCAAATATTATTATGTTTATTTTGATATCCTGTGATCAAGAGAGAACTTACAGAGGTTTTTATCTACCTTTTATGCTTACGTTGTCTTGCGTTTGTGTTACGTAACCACAACTCAAGCCTATTCACTACGACGCTTCGTTACATTTTAATGAGCTTCTTTACTACTCTCTTTATGTAATTAAGGGTGTTGAACAACAAAAGAGATCACGTGTTTGTTTATCGCGAGTGAGTAAATCCTATTCACTCACTCACCCTTGTTTATTGTGAAAGTGTGCTATTCTTTGAAACACAAATTTCTGTTATTTTACATTGTGAGTTGTTTGTGTTTCACACCTAGTTGGTCCCATCTGTATACTGAATTACGCTTATAATTCAGATTGAGTTGAGCATTAATTTTACTTCTTCTCTCTGAGAAAATTTAGAATTATTAGCGTGACTGTGGGTGTATTTCTCCGGGAAATCTGTAAAAATACTCTCGTTCGACGACTTGTGGAGTGTTTATTGATCTTCTCCTAGTCTGTTGGCCGGGCAAGGATCAAGCCTGAAGTTTTCTCGGTCTTCTACCTGGGACAGCATTAGTCTATTTCATCGAGCGGTCTTCTTGTATATTGAGCCCTGCGCAAGGATGACACGCAAATGCGTGAAGTCTTCTCCAAGTAGGATTACCGGTACAGTCTACAAGAACAACAGACGGCTCTTTAGCAATGTTCTTTACCGTTTCTTCTTCTCGACAGCTTGTTCGTGCTAGGTCATTTCAAATTCTGAATTTTTAATAACCTTAATTTATCTGCCGGCGAGAGACTTTAAATGTATTTCCTCTCTTCGGGAATTTTAAATTCTTTGAGGATCTTTTTAGTTTACGTGGAAATCTCTTTGTTCTGGATGTCGGTGGTGTTACTACTTTTGGTTATAAATAGTGACATTGTTTATAAATGTTTAACATTCTCTCCATATAAAACTCCAGTACTGATTTTCATGTACAGGAGCCAAATTACATCGGGAGATGTCATAATGTAATCATGTTCACTGACACAGTAATCATGTTCACTGACATAAAGATCCATAATGCCATTTACCTCATTGAGGTTACGTTTGTGTTTAACGCTAGGAACATTTAATGTGTTCATCTCTTCTGCGTTTCTAATTTAAAAAAAAAAAAAAAAAAAAAAAAAAAATTATTACAATCGAGTTCGGGTTACTGTTTGCAACGCCTTCCTCGTTTCGCACCTCAACGACGTTCCATTACGTCGTTTCGTTGTCCTCGTACACCTGTACGTCGTTTCTCGCCGTTACATCGTTTTTCTCGTACTTTTATAAGGTTGTATCCTGCTCCATTATGAGCATGTATATACTTTATGTTGATGCAAATGGGGAAATCACTACGTCGTTTATCACACACAACGTTTCTCTCATTTTTCACGATTACGGTTTCCTTCTGTTACACCTTGACGACGTTTCATTACGCCGTCATGTGTTTTCTCATACACTTGTGCGTCGTTCGCGTACATCTGTTAGACGTTCCGGTACGCCATAACGCCATTCCTTACGTCATTTCTTCGTTTGCGAGATGCATATTTTATATCTATTCATCCTCGTTTTTCGGCACTTCCTTCGATTCTCCATCGTCGGTGGGAGTGGAAGTCCTTCCGTTTGGCGTCAACCTTTCCCTTGTATCAATTCCTCTCGGGTTTTCACATCGAGGTTTACTCAGGTTCGTCGTTACACTACGAAGAGAGTTGTGTTCAAGCCTTTTTGATTCAAAAAATTGTGTTGGAATCAACAGTAATTGGTCTTGAATTCAGCACAGCTTTTGTGTTGATTTATGTTTAACACAGAACCATGTTGATTTCAACACACAAACATTTTGTGTTGAAATCCATTTTACCACAGGATTGTGCTTAAACAACACAATGTTTTTCACGGTGTACTTGGGGGACAGTTTTTCGACTTTCTCCTTCAAGTACTTCGTTCCCGGATAGACCGTTGCACCAGTTTGTTAGACTTTGACATTATGGTTCTGTCATCAACTTTAGGATTTTTCATTTCTATGCGGGACCTTACTCACTATGTTCGTTTTCCGGGTTCGGTCACTGCAGTGGATTTATTTGTCCTGGTGCCGAGAATGTGATGCCCTTCCCGACTGTGTCTCTTTGTTTCCCTGTATTTGACTTCTTCCTTCACCTTTATCGTGATATGAAGTTCAACTCGGCACCCTTTAAGGGTTCCGGTCTGCTTGGGCTATGGTTTTTACATTTTCTACCGGCATCGTCATTTGTCTAAACGACAATATCTCTGCGCCCTTTCGGCTTTCATTTACAGTCTCGCCGTACTCGCCAGCTGTTACCGAATTGGGATATTCATGTGGTTCTGTATGCTCGGTTTCGTCCGCCTTTTGAACCTTTACAGTCCGCCTCTCTTTAAGCTGTTTCCTACAAGTCTGCTTTGCTGGTGGCTTTTGCTTTGGCGTCTAGTGTGTCTGAACTTCATGCTCTTGAGAGATCATGTATGACCTGGACTGCGGATTGGTCTCGCTTTTCCTTTCGACCCATTCCTGAGTTCATCGCCAAAATGAGTCTGTTCGCTTAGGTCCGTGCGCTCAATGTTCGTACTCCATCCCTGCGTTGTCAGACTTCGTGCATGGCCTCGAAGACGACCTTTCTGTTATGCCCTTTTAGAGCCATTCGCCACTATCTTACTCGTATCGATTCCGCTCGCGGCTCTCGTCGTCTGTTATTTCTGTCCCTTCACCCATCCGCAATGCGTGACATTACTAAGAATACCATTGCCGCGTGGTTGAAGAAGACCCTTAAGTGGTCTTATCTATTGGCCATTGACGCTCCCCCACTACTGTCTACTGCTTCTTCTCATGAGATTCGTGCCATCGCTACGTCATGGCCTTTATGGAAGAACTTGTCCCTCCATGACATTGTCCAGTCTTGTGCCTGGACGGCAAACTCCACGTTCACCAATTTCTATCTGAGAGATATGTCAGTGCAGTCAGATAGGGTGACCACGCTTGGGCCGCTGGTAGCTGCCCAGCACGTGGTCAAGTAAATTTTCAAAAAAAGGGGGGGGGCGGCATTTTTGTATCATCGCATAACATTTGTCCACATATGACATGATCACCTAAGAAGGAAGAAATAAGTCAGATGGCCGGCCATGGACTCTAAAATCATCAATCTAAGAGGCCTGACACTATGGTGAGTTTAATCTTTACCTTAACTGCAGATTTGCTTGTGTCATTTCAGGTTGAAACTGACTTCCTTCTAGATAATCTCAGCTGGGTCACCTACGCTCAACTCACAAGACGAAGTTTTTGACAGTTTGCCAGTGTCTCCACAGTCGAATAAAGTACAGAGAGTTGACGATTGCGTAGAGTTGACTCAGGGAGCAATCGCAGTCAACTCCAACGCATCCTACAAGACCTGTTCAACTTTCAAGGATCAAGTATGGAGAGTTTGACATAAGACGGCTTGTGGACTGAGAGTGGTGTGGCTTGGCGCCCTCTAAGCTCCGGGCAGTATACGCTCTCCCCGTTCTTTAGGTACAGCCAAGTATCTTCCTGTATGCTCGGACCGTTGGCTATTGCCCCACCCAGAGCATACAGTGCCTACCAAGAAGACCTAGTAGCCTAAGGGGCCGAGGAATCCTTCAACTTGGTAGAAGTATGTACCACACCACGATCACAGCTACATGGAGGAAGACACTCAAAAGGTAAGTATCTTCTATTACTACTCCATAATTACCCACTGCATTACCGACCAGGGTTCTTTTGTTGAGATTTATTGTCATGCCTGTGGTCATTTTAGATAGAGGCTGAGATGGCCGTGTGGTCTGGACCGTTTGCTGTTACTGCTGGCGATTTGGTATCGAACTCTGAGGACGCGGGTTCGTGTCTCGCACAGTCTGACCTTTTTCCAGCACTAGTAATTGTACCTTACTGAGAGACTGTTATCTTAAAAATAATTGGATATAAATGTTATCTTAAAAATAATTGGATATAAATGTTATCTACTCAGTAGTAATAGGTCAGTTTGCCAGCCGCTATCTCTCAAGTCATCATTTTAGGCCTGACACAATTCTGACTTTTAATCTTTGACTTTACTGCAGTTTTGCTTGTGTCATTTCAGATTGAACTGACTTCCTCCCAGATGATCTCAGCTGGGTCACCTACGCTCAACTCACAAGACGAAGTATTGACACTTTGCCAGTGTCTCCACAGTCGAATAAAGTACACGATTGCGTAGAGTTGACTCAGGGAGCAAACGCAGTCAACTCCTACGCATCCTACAAGTCCTGTTCAACATTCAAGGACCAAGTATGGAGAGTTGACATAAGACGGCTTGTGGACTGAGAGTGGTGTGGCTTGGCGCCCTCTAAGCTCCGGGCAGTATACGCTCTCCCCGTTCTTTAGGTACAGCCAAGTATCTTCCTGTATGCTCGGACCGTTGGCTATTGTCCCACCCAGAGCATACAGTGCCTACCAAGAAGACCTAGTAGCCTAAGGGGCCGAGGAATCCTTCAACTTGGTAGAGTTTGCGTACCACACCACGAGCACAGCTACATGGATGGAGACACTCAAGATAAGTACAACTGTATCAAATCCATGAATTACCCTTTTACGTCTCTGACCAGGGTTCCACTTGTTGAGTATTAATGTCTCATGTTTATGCCCATGTCTGTGTCATCCCAGCGGTTACTTAGCCTGCTATTGGAGCTACAACAAGGCCGAGGTTCCCACCTCCATATGTTGGTACTGAGGCATTAATTAAAGCAGGTTTACGATTTGGGAATCAAATATTAAACATTTATAAACAATGTTTCTATTTGTTACCAAATCAAACCTGCTTTAATTTAATTGCCCCTCCCTTCCATCCCCTCATGCCGCGGCCTTGCACACTACAGGTCTCGGTTTGTTACAATGAGAAAGAGGATAGGAATGATTTGAGCAGAGCCTTTTATAGTAACTCCACTGGGATGAATGGGAGAGCTCTCCTAAGGGCGGACAACTCTCCTCTAGGGGAGATAACTTTTAGTTTTAACTTCCGTTTTTACGGTTTGAATTCATCTTCCTGACGGAGATTAAGGCATTAATTAAAGCAGGTTTGATTTGGTAACAAATAGAAACATTGTTTATAAATGTTTAATATTTGCGTGCTGCTTGGAGGAGATATTTTGTGTCAATCATCATTACCAATAAAGATTACAATTATCAACACCAGTTTTATCAGACTGTAGTAACTTACAAAGTGAATGACAGGTACACGATTCACACAAACGGACGAACCCACGAGGAGATGAATGGGTGTGAATGGACTGGTGCCGCAAGACGGTACATCTTCGGGAAATTTATGACCTATTCCAAGGTTCTTAGCGTGACATGTACATGATCAGGTCAGGGCATTTGCAGCATTTCTGTTCTTCATTCAATACATAGTACTGTTCATACGTCCGATGATATGTACTTTTGTTGCTAACATTATGCAAGTTTTGTTGTTAAAAAAATAAAACTGAACGTAGTGGCTTAACGCCATTTTTCAATGAAATCGTGACATGCTGGATTAAAGCACCAAACTTGGCAGAGTCAATGTACATGACATACACAAACATTCCGCATGGCGGTGCCCGACCTGAGTGACATAGTTTTCGAAAAATCCAAGATGGCGACCAGTACGCCTGTCAAACATATAAATACTCGTATTTCTTCTTGTTGTTAGGGTAGTGTGTTCATTAAAATGGCCATTGGCATATTGGTACCTCGAACCCTTTGCAACAATAAATATTGTCCAAAGATATGATTTCTAACCCTATCTGGCCTTTTTGTGGGGTGGGGCACTTTCCGCCGCCCCCTCCCCACTTAGTGAACTTTTCTCTGCTGCTCCAAAACGACGAAGCCTAGGGGGGCTGAAATGTGGTGAATTTTTAGCTTATCGTATTGAGGTCATTTTAAGGCCATGTGCATATCATCCAGAGCAGAGGATCGTGGGTAAATTCAAAATGGCGGACATGTATCCCAGAAAGTCGTGTTTTCAGTCGTTTCTGCACACTTCTTTGCACTTTTTCTGGCGAAAAATGACTAGAAAGTCATTAGGTAAAACTAGTTATTGTCTATTATACTTAGTGGTTTTTAAACAGAAAAATCGAAAAATAAAAATTTCGATAAATCGGCCCAAAAATAGGCCAAAATATTATTTCAGCGAATATGACGTCACGGTCACGTCATCATGACGGCCATCCTGCATTTTTTTTAAAAGATACCGTGTGGTAAGTTTCATTACACTACTGAAGTTGTATTTTTTGTTGTGAGAGGCGAGGGGATTTCAAGTGTCCTGTGGAGAAACCTGACGAGGGAGCCTTGAAATACTACGATGATTTAGTAAGGAATGGCGAGGGCTTTCCGGAACTTGATGCAGTGCTCGTCGACATGGAATTAAGTGGATGTGAAAGAAGATCGAAAAATTACCAAAAAAAACAAGTCGATTCGGGTCGGAGGGAGAAGGTTGGCCAGCTCAAGACACTGAACTGCATGTTATCTCTGACTGTCGGACGAGATTTAATTACTATTGAAGCAACATGTGATAATAGATGATTGAGAACTTACAGGTCACAAACCACTAAATAATCGCCATACTTATTATGTAGTAAATTCATTGCGCACCTATTGCGAAAACGATACTCCCTAACATTCGCCACCATGAAAGACCTACCACATGGTGTAGCTTAGCTTTTCTGCTAAAACATATGGAAAAATCAGCATACATTTCCCACAATCGTTTTGAGCCAGAGCCGACAGAAAAGATAGCATGCCACCTGACATCTGAGCATCGGATTTGGAGGCCCAGATTTTTTCCCACTTAAAATTTGGAAAGCTTATTTTGATATTGTAGAAACATTTAAAAATAGATCAGAAACCGTTTTCCGCCCAGTCCGATATAATGGCCAATCGTTGAACCCCAGGAGCTCTAGTCCGTAATACCACCTTGCATCCCAAAACCATTTAGGGGGTTGTGACCCACAGAAGTGCGGAGAGAAAGAGCCAAATCGTGTCATCCGTTGAAAGTGAATACTTGGTAGAATCCTGGGTGTTTGCAAAACTATAGTTTCCTACGTTAAAAGCGATGTTGAAGAGGTAACCCACGTATATTACGGTCCTCAATCAGACTACTCCTGTGTGCTAGGAGCCTATTCTTTAGCCTGGATTTGTTGATGGTCTTCGACAATCCCAGAATGCTTAGTCGCTCTTCATATACTACACGTAACTCAGCAAACCTGAATATGTAGGTTCTCTTTTCAACATTTCTTTCAATGTAGAAAAATGGTTCTGGGGACACCTTGGATTCTACAATGTCTTAATTTTTACCTGCCTACGACTTGTCTCTTTCTCTTCAAAACTCTGAAGCAATTATTGTAAGCCATCAAACATCTGTTATGTTATTTAGCTCCAATAAACATTTGCCGTTAAATCTCCTCCGGCAATCTGTGATAAGAGTTCTGTATCTTGCAGCTGGATAGCCATCTTCCATAGACTTGTCTAGAGTTCCCGTTGAGCATATATGCAGCACTCCTTGAGCGTACATACAGAAGATTGCTCGGTCCTACCACAGGCTCCGAGTGATTGATGTTTAGACTTCTGTTTCCCCAAACCAGTGTTATTTATTCGCTTGTTCTTTTGGCGATCTTTCGATCTTTCAAGTTTTTTGCTGAGAAAACGTAGATGACATGCTTTGTGCCACTTAGCATGGTCCAGCAACAATTGCGCAGCACTTTCACACCCTCTTTCATAGTTTACATATCTTACGATACGAGGTTTGACTTTAAAATAGTATCTTTTGACACAATTTTTTGCAAAGGGTTAGAATTACCAATATATTAATTTCTGAACAACACAAAGGTATATTTAGTCATTTTAATGAACATCCTAGACTAACACTGAACAGAAAGACGGGGCCGTATGAACCCATGTACTTCAAGATCCTCATGGTACTCATATGAACAGTCACAATCAAAGCGTGGCTGAGATACATCATTCTTTAGATGACGACCTTACAGCGAATATTATGGATTAAGAATACTGATCAGCGATACGGATTTGATACTTTTGGAACATCATGATGTCTTGCCGGCATCATTGAAAACTGTTTATGTATACTATGATTGTCTTTTTTTAATTTGGTGCTAATACTGTTATATGGAATATGAAATAGGTCTTTGGATTATGGACGCGGATATTCTCTAATGGACGACGGCTGAATTATGGATGACGGATCAGACGCTTGTAATTTACATGTTTGACAGATATACTGGACGCCATCTTGAATTTTTCGAAAACTAGGTCACTGAGGTCGTTCACCGTCATGCGGAATATTTGTATATAACATGTTCATTTACTATGCCGAGATGGGTCAGCTTTAATCCAGCATTTCACGATTCCATTCAAAAATGGCGCTCAGCCACAATACTAATGCCGTTCTTGTATTAGAAAATTGATGGCCTGAAGATCATCGACCTTGTAATTAAACATGCAGCCATGACTCAGTATTCATAACCCTGTCAAAAGTACTTGGAAAACACAATTATTCGCGTATGTCTGAATTATGTCACAGCTCAAGTTCTGTATTGTATATATACCGATAAACTAATTGGACATGAATAATTTCCATATCTCGTCAAGTTTCGTCAACTGATTGGCGGCCATCTTGATTTATGATTAAATCTGTCATCGTAACCTATTTGAAATATTCGTTTATGATATCCGTGCCCCATAAAACATATATATGGCCACTTCGAATAAGATGTTAGCCAACATACGAGTAAGGATATGACCATTTGAATATTTAGCGGCCATATTGGCGGCCATCTTGGATTTTGAGAGAACAAGGTCACCCAGGTCGGGCACCTACCCGGGATATGCTTTTGCATCCTATGTACAGTAACTGTGCAAAGTTTCATGCTTTAATCCGGCGTGTCATGATTATTCACCTAAGCGACTGGACTATAGGCCTACTCGTTTGAAGCAGCAGACATTTAGTTGACCTAGATTCTGCATTGAAGATCAACCATTGAAACGCGGAAAACAACGAATTACGTCAATTATACAGTATTTTCGCCTGCATGTTGTCTGATCGTACTATTCTTGTTTATCTGATGATGCTAAACAATAATGATCTTGTGAACTTTGGGATAGGCCTAGGTCATAAATTTTCTGAAGATGTACCATTTTGCGAGGACAGGACCGGATAGCTCTGGTTTCGAGATTGAGGTGGAACCCGACTACAGAAGCAAGGCCCACTGCAATGCATTGCAATGGGGAACCCCGTTATTTCAATTGTGTCCAAAGAAAAGATTCAAGATTTCGTCGGGAGCCATGACGATCCCTATAGGAAATACTATGAGTCGTGGGTTCCCCATATGACAATTATTTGGCGGGAGATTTCACGTTGCGCTCCTAGACCTCCGTCTGATCGACGGAGGTAAAAATGGCAAGCATTGCATTCTGATTCTATTTTTGGAACAAAGTCTTGCACTATTGTGATTCCATTCACGGATGAAGTTAGCAAATTAAAGTAATGTTACAAGTGACTCCGAAAACCATTTGGTTCTTTGTATTGCCGTTTTCAATGGATTTTGGTACCATCTGTGTAGCGAAAGAAGAACCAAATTAATGAAAAACGCAATACAAAGAGCCAATGGGTGCCAAATTTGGTTCTTCAGACAACTATACTTGTTTTTTCGTAAAGCCAAATATTCTGAAGAACCAAGAACCAATTAGGAAAAACTATATTGTCTGAGAGTGTGTACATATGACGCGGCCTCTAACAGAAATGAACTGGAGAAAATAGCAAAAGGATCCAGTGCGACAATGTGAACAAATGCGGTGTCATGCATTTCTTTTCAAGTTTCGATTTCACCCACCTGGGCTGAAATATCTCTCCCTCTCTCCTCATTTTGTGTGTTCATATTATCTTTCAAGGAATGCGAATCTACTTTGATGTCTATAGACCAATTCATTGGTCGGTCATGTTTATAAGAGAATGTGAGAACCTTATAGGAGAAACAGAAGAAAAACGGCAAAATATAGAAATCTTATTTGTGTATTTATGAAGTGAAAGCAGGCAATAGGGATTCGGTTTCTTATCAGAGTGCATGTGGAAATTGCACATGTATACATATACGCCATTGCAAATTCAGATTCAGATTTTGCATAATAATCGAACAATCAAATCAATACAGAACAGATAAAGTGATATATACATACATACGCTGCATGATAAAAACATTATGGCGGGTTCTTGTCCATGTTGTCCCTATTAGATAAGTGCGAGGCGAGAACGCGAGAGTGCGAGGCGAGACTGCGAAGTCAAAATCGCATTCTCGCTCCCTCGCCTCGCAGTCTCGCTCCCTCGCCCTGTTTAAAACGCGAGAGGCGAGACGCGAGGTTTTGTCGAATCTCACGTCTCGTGTGTCGCGTTTTGAATTGCGGACTCTAACCGCGAGATGCGAGACGCGAGATTCGACCAAACCTCGCGTTCTCGCTCCATCGCGTTTTGATTTGCAAGTCCAAACGCGAGACGCGAGATTCGACGAAACTTCGCGTCTCGCGTTTTACCGGGCGAGGGAGCGAGACTGCGCCGGAGGTGAGGGAGCGAGAATGCGAGACGAGAACGCGAGTTGACTTTGCAGTCTCGCCTCGCACTCCCGCGTCCATTCAGCACGATCGGCAGGACACGTGAGTAGTAGGGTCTACCCGATCTGACGCACATTTCACCCGGATGTAGTGACGTCACGGGAAGGATTGAGGAGGAACTAGTGGCGCCATCTGTACACATTGGTGGCAAAAACCCGCACTAGGGGGAGACAACTCGATCTGCATATTGGCGGCTGATGTGGGAGCGGGACCAAGATGGCGGCTGTGGGAGTGGGACCAAGATGGCGGCTGTGGGAGTGGGACCAAGATGGCGGCTGTGGGAGTGGGACCAAAATGGCGGCTGTGGGAGTGGGACCAAAATGGCGGCTGTGGGACCAAAATGGCGGCTGTGGGAGTGGGTAAGATGGCGGCGTGTGGGTACAAGATGGCGGCACGTCCGGTGTCATCTCCGGCAATGTCCGGCCCTCTCCGGTACAATTGGGGGTTCCCCAGTGGGGGTTTCCCATGACGATCACGTGATCAAGGCATGTCCTGACTTGTTCTGGGTTGTACAGTTCTGCCATGCGGAGGATGGGTACTAGTATTTTGCTGACGTCCTAGTAATAAACATAATCTATAGGTGTTGTACCATGTTAATAGCATCAGTCTAGCATCCGTGCCACCCTAGGGTCGAGTGTTTATTGTCCCGTGTATCTCCGCAAAAAATCAAGAAACAAAATGGCGGCTCCAGGATGGTGTGGGGACGCCCTTTCCACATCACGGCGTCGATCCAAACCATAGCGCCATCTGCACACACTGACGCAAGGGAGAAAACTCGTGTACACCAAGGGTATGGAAATAGACATTTTGGAGCCAGGGGAGTTACTAATGGTCCAATGGGGTCATATGAGGTATCAATGTGAAGCATTCGTGAAGGGGCATCTGATGGGCTGGATGTGGGGTTGAAATGTCGCCATTCTGCGCATGCGCGGTGGCCCAAGGGTATGAAAATAGCAGTGTTGGAGCTAGGGGAGCCACTAATGGTCCAATGGGGTCGAGTGAGGTATCAAAGTGAAGCATTCGTGAAGGAGCATCTAATGGACTGGGTGTGGGGTTGAACTATCGGCATTCTGCGCATGCGCGGTGGCCCAAGGGTATGAAAATAGACGTTTTGGAGCTAGGGGAGTCCCTAATGGTCCAATGGGGTCGAGTGAGGTATCAAAGTGAAGCCTAGGTCAGGAGGCATCTAATGGGCTGGGTGTGGGGTTGAACTATCGGCATTCTGCGCATGCGCGGTGGCCCAAGGGTATGAAAATAGCCGTGTTGGAGCTAGGGGCGTCCCTAATGGTCCAATGGGGTCGAGTGAGGTGTCAAAGTGAAGCCTAGGTGAGGGGGCATCTGATGGGCTGGGTGTGGGGTTGAACTATCGGCATTCTGCGCATGCACGGTGGCCCAAGGGTGTGAAAATAGCCGTGTTGGAGCTAGGGGCGTCCCTAATGGTCCGATGGGGTCGAGTGAGGTATCAAAGTGAAGCCTAGGTGAGGGGGCATCTAATGGGCTGGGCATGGGGTTGAACTAGCGGCATTCTGCGCATGCGCGGTGGCCCAAGGGTATGAAAATAGCCGTGTTGGAGCTAGGGGCGTCCCTAGTGGACCAATGGGGTCGAGTGAGGTATCAAAGTGAAGCATTCGTGAAGGGGCATCTGATGGGTTGGATGTACGGTAGGAATATCATGCGCAGACGCAATGCGGAGCTCTCGTCCAATCAGAAGCGAGTATTTCAAATCCGTCACAGAGCTCTCAGCCAATCAGAAGCGAGTATTTTGACCCGGTGCATTATGGGACATATCCAAGATGGCGGCACGTATGTTCAAGATGACGCCACATCCGGTGGTCGGAAACTGGCCATTTCGTCGGGATGTGGTCACCTAGTGTCGAAAACTGGACCCTGTATGGGTTCCGCTAGACGTTTTGGAGCTAGGGGAGCCGCTAATGGTCCAATGAACAAGTGTGTGACGTCACTTCCGGTTTGGGTGAATGGGGCGTGACCTTTGGCCATGTCTAGACTTGTCTGTGTCTGTCATGTACTGGGGTTTTTTTCTCTACAATGGCGTTCACGTGGTGTGGTGGGTCTGCGCAAGTGTGTGTGTGTGTGTGTGACAAACGTGACCTTTGGACATGTCCAGACTTGTCTGACCGCCATTGTTGGAAAATGGCGGCTAATGGCGGATAATGGCGGAAGGTGACCGCCATTGTGGGAAAATGGCGAATAATGGCGGCTAATGGCGGAAGGTGACCGCCATTGTGGCAAAATGGCGGATAATGGCGGAAGGTCACCGCCATTGTGGGAAACCCCCACAGACAGGTCAGTACATGCATTCCTATGATGTTCACGCATAATAAAAAGATTGACCTGTAATCTGTGCTGTTGTTGCTCTCTTTTTTGGACTAACCCATCAGAATAGTACGTATCACGGACTACACCCGTAGAGCTAGGCGCGCATGTGTGACATGGTCTATAAAACACGTCCCTCTGTATCCCACACCTTCATTTCTACGGTTGCAGAGCCATGGCGGAGATCCAGCCCTATGCGACTCGCATTTTACAGCATGCCACCGTGGTGAATTCATTCAAGGGTTACCGAGCAGTGGTCCGGTCCATGTTTGCAGATGGCGACGACAACGAGGGACGACGCCAGATCCTGAACGAGTTCACAGAAGCGGTCCTCGACACAGTGCACTCGATGGAGAGGTGTGCCATCACTCACCACTACTGGACTATGACAGCCATCCTTGATGCTCGGGCTATGGACCACGAGCGCTCACGTCGCAACCAGCGACGACTGGTTGGCCTCACACTAGTCTGTGCCCTATTGACCCTGGTGCTGTGGTATTGACAGTGGGACTATAAATACGAGGGTCAGACAGAGTGTTTGTCATTTACCCTTCGTCATTGGAGCAACCATGTCACCGAGAGACCTGCCCATAAATACGAGAGACAGACACAGTGTGTGTCATTCACCGCTCGACATTGGAGCAAGCATGTCACCCGTTCTACGAGCCATTCTGCCCCTTACACCCCGGGTGGGGTTACACGTCTATGAAGATAAAGTCACCCTGGTGGAAGACCGTGGAGATGTTTGCTGGTCGCGCGCTGAGACCGTATCGAATACGGTTACGCTACATCGTGACGGCTGAACCAAATTTAAACGGGTGTTGAGCGGCCAGCTCGACGGACACCTCATCCACATAGACAATGCCATCTACGTATACCGTGCAACCTTCTTCCTACGCCTGGGCCGCTACCAAGACCTTACGCGAGGCTTCACCCTAGACCCCGATCTGTGGACAGCCTTCGAGAGAGTGGTGCCTATCGTGGACCAGCTGTTTACACCGGACGAGCGGTCAGCTGTTCAGTTGGAGTGGGCTCGTGCCCTGAGTGAAGCGGCGGCAGAACCCAATGAACAACTGTCTAGCCATGAACCCGACGACGAGGCCATTGATTACCCCACTAGACTCAGTCAGCCCAGTGACATGACCACCTGATCCTTTGATCTCACGGAGTTCTCCCTATAAATACGAGAGACAGTCAAATCTGGTACCATTCACGTACTGACCATGACGGAGCATATAATACTGGCGTATCTCAGCTTGACCCCCGAGGTTTTCCTGCACGTGTATGCGGATAAGGTCGATATCATGGAGGAGGTGGGAGACATCTGTCATGCGGACCCTACACAACCGTGCCCGGCTCACATTCGTCTGTCCCGGGCGGGCTGGACCAAATTCAAACGGGTGTTGTCTGGTGAGCTGGACGGCGACCTCATCCACTTGTGTCACGATGTGTACATCCGACGCGGCCCTTTCTTTGCTCAATTGGCTCGGCTAGATGGGGGTACAGTGCATTTTACCCTTCACCCTGATCTATGGTCTGCATTGGAAGATGCCGTGGTAGATGTGGATGAAGTGCTTATCAAGCGGTCATCAGACGAGTTGGACTGGTCATTTACCATGGCCACTGTGGAAGCCCACGAAGAAAATCAGAAAGAAACTCCGGCCCAAGATATACCCGTTATAAATAAACGATAGAGCCAGGGTCCATCATCATTTGTCACCATGAAGCGCTGGGAGAAGGTGTTGGATAACTTATACTACAGTCCCGACAGTCCGGCGGCCTATAGTGCCTTGTCGGCTCTCTATCGAGCGGCCAAACCCCAGGGGATACAACGTGCCCAAGTCCGAGATTGGTTAAGAAGACAAGACACCTATACCTTACATCGGGCTGTCCGTCGCCATTTTCTTACGGAACCGGGTCATCGTGGGAGGAATAGATGCCCAGTGGCAAGCGGATTTGGTCGATATGAGCGCCTTTTCCAAACACAACGATGGGAATCGGTATATCTTGACGTGCATCGATATCCTATCCAAGTATGCGTGGGTGGTACCCATCCGGACGAAAACGGGGGCAAATCTCATAGCGGCGTTCAAAGATATCTTCAAGACCGGGCGCAAACCTTTGTATTTGCAAACCGACGAAGGCACGGAATTCCTCAACTGACCGTTCCAACAGTTTCTGAAAGCCCAGAAGGTGTTTTTCTTCCATACGTACAACGAGACCAAGGCCTCCGTGGTGGAAAGGTTCAACAGGACATTCAAAGGCCGCATGTATAAATATTTCACCTATAAGAATACAAGGCGGTACATCGATGTTCTGCCGAAACTGGTGAGGGGTTACAATCGAGCCTATCATCGGAGTATAGAGAGAGCCCCCATTACCGTGACCCAAAGCAATGAAGCCCAAGTCCGCCGTGTCTTGTACCCCAGGCCATCGCAGCGAACGACGAAGGCGGTGTACAAGGTCGGGAACCCTGTACGGATCAGTAAAGTCAAGGGCAAGTTCGAGAAAAGTTACTTGCCCAACTGGAGCGATGAGCACTTCCTGATTAAACGGCGCCCACCCCGACAGCAGCGAGTCTATGAACTGGAAGATCTTCAAGGGGAACCGTTGCTAGGGACGTTTTACGAGACGGAATTACAGCCCGTCGTAAAAACACAGCAAGACTACTACACGGTGGAGCAGATTTTGAAAACAGAACGTCGACGTGGCAAACTGTTTCATTTCGTCAAATGGCAAGGCTGGCCCAGTTCTTTCAATTCCTGGGTGGCGGCCAACCAGGTGAAACGACTATAAAGCCAGACACTACTGCCGTCCTCCTTCATTCCACGTCCGACCACAGTGCTATGGACCAACAGCAGCTGTCTCTGAACACAGCGTCTCCCAAAACGCGCAAAGCGCAAGTGGGCTTTGTGGTGCTAGTGCTAACCCTGCTGAGTGTGCTGTACGGAGGTGTGTTTTACGACGTAGCCTATGTCAGCACGTTACTTAACCAACTGAGAACACCACCCACCAGCGCAACCGGTCTACAGAGAGCACCAGTCAACCCCGTATCGAGCCCAGTCACCACCACCACACCCCGTGTACAAGCCACGTCGAGCTCCACACCAAGCTCTACACCTACACCAAGAACACCCACTACGTCTCAAGACCCACCGGATTTCATCCCTCACAGTGAACAGACAACGACCACCGACGTTGTACCCACCCCAATCATCATCCCTGACAGTGTACAGACAACGACGACCGACGTTGTACCCACCACCACTCCAGTTCACTCGTACCAAATTTACAAGAGCGGGTTACCACGACAACGGATACACGTCGAACCATGGACCCACGGTGGCAGCATCCCTTCACGTGTCTCATCGCAGGACCGACGGGCTCCGCCAAAACGCACTTCGTCCGGAAGCTCCTTCAACACGCCGACAGCATGATCACCCCACCTATTGCCCGAGTCGTGTGGTGTTACGGAGAATGGCAGGCAGCGTATGCAGCAATGCCTCACATCACGTTCGTGGAAGGCCTACCCAACCTGGCCGATTTGGAACCCGACACCTTGGTGGTTCTGGATGATCTCATGGCGGAGACGGATGCACGGGTCACCCAACTCTTTACCAAAGGCAGCCATCATCGACGGATCAGCATCATCTACATTGTGCAGAATCTGTTCAGTAAAACAAAGAACATCGGAATATCAGCTTAAATGCCCACTACCTGGTGGTCTTCAAAAACCCGAGAGATACCACTCAACTGCTGCACCTGGCGAGACAGATATATCCTGGCCGCACACCGTTTGCGTTGGAAGCCTTTAAAGATGCTACAACCCCTCAGCACGGGTATATGCTCTTCGACCTCAAGCAAGCCACCCCCGACCACCTTCGACTACGGACCGGCATCTTTCCCGGAGACACCCACCACGTGTACTTGCAAAAATAATGTAAACACACCCACAGTGGCGCCCCCAGCTGGGATGTGTGTGTGTTTGATGATGGAGATAATAAAAAGAATGAATACCACAGCAGTGTTGACTTTGTCTCTGAGGTGGATAAAAAGAGCAGAGTTGTGGGTTCTGGCATTAGTTGTACATGATGTCTGCGCGAGTACGGAAGCACGCTCCCACGCTCCGTGTATTGAAGACGGCCCCACCTGAGTTGGTCCGAACCATTGTACGCGGTGCGGACCCTGACCTTGTACGCTGTCTGTGCGAGATCGGGTACAACCTGTTAAAAGGCAACGTACCACTGACTCCGGCTCAGAAGACCAAGTTGGCCAAGCATAAGACAGGTCTCCGAACGCTAGTCCATAAGCGGGTCCCACAAACACAAAAGAAAAAGGTGTTACAGAAAGGCGGCTTTCTCGGGGCCATCTTAGCACCGTTGGCCGCTTCCGCGTTGGGTCCAGTATTGGGTGGACTCTTCGGCCGACAATGAACCACACGAAAAAAATGGTCCTCGTCGAACCACGGTTCCTTCAAAACCTCCAATCGCCCTACCCTGTGCCACCTACGGTGAAGACCATAAACACCCTCGATGGAGAGATGCAACACATCTTACAGAGACCGGGGTTAAGCGACAGTGAGAAAGTACAACGGTACAATGAGACGCTTCAACGGTACATGACGTTCATGGACCAATACAAAACCCTCTCTACCCCAGCGCCACCACCACCACCACCAGCACGCGACACACCGCCGACCTCAGCACCGCTCCAACAGCTGCCATTACCAGGGGTAGCCCCCACAGCCCCACAGTGGGTGGAAGACGAAGTGCTGAAGAGTGTACCTGCATCGTTCAAGAAACAAGCTGGCTTGGTATTACAACGGATGAAACAGAATCCTAACATGACTTGGAATGATAAAGGCGAACTTCTGGTACAGAATCAGGTGGTCCCCGGCACCCACATGACGGATTTAGTGAATGACCTGATGCGTAAACGCAGATCGCACACGGATCCTCGAGGATGGGAGGTCTTCGCTCAAGGCTT